>JANHZU010015677.1:0-13710 GCA_032468055.1 Acrochordus granulatus | reverse complement strand
CGATCTGCAGCTCCGCATGACGGGGTGAGCTCTCGTCATTCACCTCCAGCTTCTGCCCACTCAGCAGTTCGAAAGCATGTAAAAACTGGCGATTAGATAAAACGGGTTCCACTTCAGTGGGAGCTGGCTGTCTACGGCGGAAGTGGCAAGTCGAACGGTGAGTCGGAGCATACTACCCTCCTGCCAGGGGCAGAGCAGGAACTGTGGAGGAGGCCCTGGATGTGAACAGCACCAGCCAGTGGGGGGCAGGGTTAGTAACACACAAATGTATAATAGCTAATCTATGTAAGCCGCCAAGAGTCTTCGGAAATTGGCGGCATAGAAATGTGTAAAATAAATAAATAATAGTATATGAACTATGCTGTATTGAAAAAATAACCAAAGAGAGAGACAGGGAGAGAAGCCATTATCACAGTCCTTCAATCCAGCAAACAAACAGTTAATCCAGCTATTCAAACACCATCACATGCGATAGTTATCAGTATGCCACCAATCCTCAATGTAGCACAACATTACTGTAAACATTCTCCCAAATCATCACAACTGTAAAAGCTGGCTTCTTGCAAAAATGATGCAGCTCATAAAACACAAACTTAAAATGCTGCCATATGTGTGAATGTCATCTTTGCAAGTGGTTTAACACATTAAATGCAGCAGCCTTGCTCACATCACATACTTTCATTTAAAAGCATTCCTTCCACTCCTACATCCATGCTTACTTATGACCTCCATCTGAAAATTTTGTCAGGAAGCTCTGAAATATCATGATTGATTGTCGACGAACCAAATTGTATCTCCACAGAGAGACAAGCTCTTAGTGATCTCAATGTAATCCAGACAAAAAAATAACGATCATAAAGCAAAAACCAAAATTAAAACCAGGACAACACTGCAAATATAAAACCTCTGGATGAACTATGATGTTTCCCCCACTCTCCAACTGGAACCATCCAATTTTGGAGGGCCCCTGTTCCCTTTCAATCAGACAATCATCAGCTGTCCAAGAGCTCTTGGAGTGATTCCCATGAAGCCCTCTTTATACCCAAGGAGTGTCATTAGCTCACGCTCAGCTAAGCTGATCTGCCTAGCTGCTTTTCAGTTCAGGCTTAACACCTAAACTGATGACGCTGCCATTCCTGTTGGGAAAAGAAAAAAAGCCCAGTTCTTGTGGCTGGCTTTATTCTATTACTCTGCACTGGACAATGCTGAATAGAAACATTTAGTCATTTTTTTCCAGAACAAAGTATGACTAAATCTTGTTGACTTGTCAATATGTATGTTGATCTCCTTGAGGTCAAAATAAGGAAGAAGGACTGTGGGGACAAAATTATTGATGTCCTGCATTTTATTCCACACATGATGATCTGTGATTCCATTTCACAAATGGTAAACTAGATGTTGATCGATCGCTGTCTTTCTTAACTCCCAAACTTAATCTTGATGATGGAATTATTAGGGAACATCATTCTGGCGTTCAGTCATCTTATCAAATACGGAGTTTCATAGGATGATGATTCTGTTGTAGAGCAGATGTGCCGTAATGTCCCATCTGATTGCACTCCCCAACTTTTACTCTAGAAGGTTTTTCTAAGAAGTCCCAAGATTAGTAGGATCAATTTGAGAGCTGAAAGGATCTTCTTTCACAAGTGAAGTTTTTCTCTCTCTGGAGGGGGAAAATAACTCATCAAAGAGGTCAAGAGAATTCCTGGCCTTCAGAAAGAACTTTCCTCTTTGCAGGTCCTGGAGAGTTCTTGGAGTAGCATTTCAGCACCACAAAATGTGGACTCGCCACACAGTAAGCCCTTCTGTGGGGAAATAAAGACTTCCTATCCTTCAGGTTGGGCTGGGGAGAAATTCGGAACAAGCATCAGGACAAACACCTGCAGGTGTGGTGGAATCACCGGCTGAAGGAGAGGGGTCCTCTCTAGTGGGAGGAAAAAGAAATTCCAGCATGGAGTCAATTTGTGGGAGGAAATGTCTGTGATCCAACCCCGATATCTTCTCTTTCCCAAGGCAAGGCAGTCAGCCCAGTGAGATTCTTGAACATAGGCATTTGAGAATAAAGTATTTGCTTTGGTTTATTCATGGAGTTGTTCTGATTGCTTGTGCCTGATGGAGGAAGGAACCACAAGTTTTGGTCTACAATATCACTACTTCAGAGAGATGTATTCTCAGTAGGGATCCTGGGAACATAGCAGCCAGCTCCACCATCACTGATATCAGTGACTGACCCCAGAAAAGAACTCCGAAGCTCAGATGCTGGGCCTGATAGTCCTGGAGCAGTTCCTGGCCATCCTGCTCCTGGAGATGCAGGGCTAGATTTGAGAATGTGGAACAGAGTCCCGTTACCGGGTAGTGTCCATAGCAGAAGTGATCTTCCTCATCCAGAAAGTGAACAAGGAGTTGAAGGTGGGAGAATTTCCAACAGGTATTAATAGTTTATCAATTCATTTTTGTTTTGTTTCTTTGTTTTTTTAAAGGCCTCCCTGTAAGTCTTTTCTGGGACTAAGAATACAAAGAAAAGATCTCTCTTCGCATTTAGGTAATCATTCCAGATAATTTACCTTCTTCCAGCTTGCTCACGGCTGACAAAATTGCATCACATAGTGAGAATTCAATCCTCAGAATGTGTTGCCTTCTAACTCCCCTCTTTCTTCGCTTCCAGGTGAAGAGGCTTGTCAGGGAGACAGTCAAGATAGAATTTGTACAATCCCTCCAAAAAGCCACGCAGTGGGGGGAATCTCCCTGGAATATCTATTTCAGGGCAGATCACAAGGTAAGGAAGGCTGCCATCTGAATGCAGAGAGGTGCCAGGATTTCCCAACTGCTTTCATTCATGATCTTTTGTTACAACTCCATAACCATCTAAAACATTCACACAGAAATAAAATAAACATATAAACAAGCTTACAAAACCCAAGAATGCAAGAGAACAATTATCACTTGCCTCATATAGCCATCTTGTAGGCCCTCCCTGAATCCCCTTGGCTGATGAAAAAAAAAAAATCTTCAGAGCCTTTCAGAAAGCTTAGAGAGATAGGGCTGTCTCACCTTGGGAGGAATGATATTCCAGAGTGCCAGGGCTTGCCACTGATCCCTGTCAGATGGAGATCTTTTTTGAGCAGTGACCCATAGCACACCCCTTCTGCCCGATCTGATGAGTAGACATAATTGGGAAGACGCAGTTCCTCAAATAACCTGGTCCCATGCCATGTAAGGTCTGAAAGGTCAAAACCCACATAGCAGCTTGAATGGAACTTGAAAGCAAACTGACAATCAATGTAGTTTGCTGAACAAAGCTGTAACATGTGCCCTCCTAGGGGTACACATAACTTTCCTCACAGCTTCATTTTGCATCAACTGAAGCTTCCAGATACACTTCAAGGGCACCCCATCTAGACATGTCACATGAATCCATTCTGGAGGTGACCACGACGTGAGGGACTGTGAATGGAATCTCATAGTCCAGGAAAAGGAACAACTGCTACAAAACACGTTTTCCCATCCATGCCAACAGCAGAAAGGAAATCACAGAAATGTTGTGAACATGACATCTCAGGAACATCCTCAACTTTTATCAACATGGAGGCTTTCCAGAGAAAGGCAAAGATGTTGAGGAGCACAGATACCACTGGTAGGTCCATGGTTGATGGAAACTTGGTGTAGGGTCAAAGAGGATGAAAGATCAGTGCCTATCTTAGCGAACAGCCCTTGGTTTCATTTTTCTGAAGAGAACAGAAGCTGGATCAACCACTAGGAGATGTGGCGAGGTCAAGCTATCCTCTGTTCTCTCCACTTCACAAGGAAAGCCTCTCCTTTGATTTAGTGACCTCAGTTGAAAGGGTCCAAAATGGCTATGGTCCAATTGAAGCTTCAGGGTGGTATTCAAGGGAAGCCCTGTGTGAATTTATTGTAGTAGCCAGATGCAAGGTGACCAGGGCATGAGTGACTCTCTGAAAGGCCTCCCCCTTCTTCCTCACCAAGTACTGCAAGCAGAATTTCCTTACCCACTGCAAAAGAAGCCACAGCTGACCCGATGTCGTATATTGTAAGCAAAGAAGCTCGTCCTCCAGTGAAGCTGCTTAAATTGTCAACTTCCAGCTGAACCTGCAAGGCAGCAAGAGTGGTGAGAAGCAGAAAATACAGAGTCGACTACTCCAACCCACTCCTTCCTCTTTGTCCAACCGCTTTTGGCCTGGTGCAGCTTGTCATTCAGGCCAAAGGAAAATGACCTACAGGTTAAGGATCCTTTTCACAGGCCAGTTTTTGAAAGCTGCATTCCGTATCTCTGACAGATTAGTTGAGCTTCTGCTAACTCTTCTGAAAATCCAAGGGTGGCTTTTCTCTTCTCCCTCTACCACTAGTATCTCCACATCTCCTTTCACTTGCCATCAGTTACCATCTCCCTTCCACCTACTTCCCAGGGCTGCACAGCTGTGGAGGTTCTTATTCCTTGGCACCTGGACTTTCATTTCCCCACTTTGCTTCAGCTGACACACAGCAGCAATTGAAGCGAGGCCCTGAATGAGCCATGCTCCTGCTGCAACGGAAAAGAGCCATGTCATATGTCAAGGAGTCTGAGGGTATCTTGCCTCATGGTGCCCAGACGTCCTCCTTTCAGAAGGGAAGCTTGAAACATTTCTGAGGCTTTCCGTCCTGAGGAATCTTTTGCACCGCATTGAGACTGGGCAAAAGAGACTGGGATTCAAACCTAGGGATAAAGCCCAGGCATGGGAATTTCTACTTCCTAGGGATATCTCCTATTTGGGCTGCCTTGCTCGTCTTCTCATAAACCACTGGCTGTAGATTTTGATTGGTTCACAGGTCTCTTTTGACACAAGCAGCCTCACGCTGGCATGATGATCTTGCTGGAGGACTTTTTATCTGAAGAGGAGCTTCCCTTTTCCTGGATTGATGTTTGTGGGGAAACCTGGGAAAGGGGAGGAATGTGGTAGGATCCTCAGCAAATTTTCACATGAAGAAAGCCATCAAAACCACCTGTCTTCATAGCATCCTTCTGTTTCAGACCTGATTCCATACCTGAGAAGGCTTTTGTGACTCAGAGATGGCTATGTCTCCTAGCCATGGAAGAAGTCTCATGGAGGCCTTAGGCATATCCCACTCTCTATATTCTCACTTCCCATTTGCCAAGATCTGGACAAGTGCCACCGAACAATCTTGACGTTTCCAAGAATAGTGCCGTGGAAGTGGAAGAACTTTGTGGGAAGTCAGTGTGGATTCAGGAGCTTCAGGAGGAGGGTTGCTTAGCAGGTCAGGAACAGTTTGGCCTATGTCCTGTCCTTGTGTGTAATCTTGAATCCAGAAAGAGGCAGACGTGGCTCCTGCGCTACAGGGAGGAGTCCACCACTGATGGATTTCCTTCCCTTTTCCTCTCAATGTTACCCTTCTAAGATCACAAAAACAGCCTATTTTACATCTTGTTCCCAGGAGGAGTAGTGCTTTGGGTGTCGACTACCTCAACGAAAGCTCCATTAAGCTAGCTGCATGAGCAGTGAGGAGCTTCAGTAGGAAGAGTTCTACAAGGAGCAGAAAAGGTTTGGCCTCTGCCCTCCCTCTGGGCAATTTTACATTTCAGGAAAGATATAAGTTTTTTCCATGTAAATCTCTGTTGAGGAGCCTTGTCTTGAAGACATTTCTTACCCTTCTCAGTTCCCCCATCCCAGGGGAAACATCTTCTCACCACAATGCTCCACATGGTTTTTTGGAGCCTAATTAACTTATTTTTTCTTCTTCTTTGCTGACCCTTTTGACTAATGTCCTGCACGAGTTGTGTTACTTCCTCTGGAGAACTTTGAATATCAGTTCACAGATGTCTTGTAGAACCGATCTTCCTTCCCCTTGCTTCACAAATGTATTAAAGAGAGGGTGCGATCCCATGGATTACAAATGTTCAACCAAGAGTTAAAATTAACAAAGAAAGGAGCCACATCTTCTCTGGAGAACATCTTCTCTTCTTTCCCTTTCCTAAGAGGAGGCCAGATGAGCATTTTCACCCTTGGAACATCCCTCTGATAAGTTGGTGATAGAAGGAGGGATGGTTCCCCTTTCTGAAGACCAACTTACCTCTTGGAAGGCATCTTTGCTCTGATAACTGATAACTGACACTAACTGACAGTTTAGCTTGGATGGGTGATGTCATAAAGCCATTAGAATTCCCAAGGAGATGACAGCATCTTACCAAAAGTTGCCTGCTCCATCTTTTCTTCACACACCATGGAAGGAAAATGTGTCTAGGAAGCTAAAAAACAAATCACTAAAACTGTATATTCCTCATCAACCTAACAGAATTTCATAGGGGCTGCATCCAGCTGACCTGAAGATAGAACTGCTCATGGCGACTAGAGCAGTTAGTAGAAAGTCTGACCATGCATGGGGATGTTCGGAGACAGAGTCTCCTTAATGCACTCCGAAAAGTATCATTCATATGTTCAAATTTTCCACTGATCTGGGGCCTATGTGCATGTGCAGCCTGTGTTTGAGTCCTGTCTGTGGGTGAAGGCTTCAAAGACCTGACTAATAAAAGTCGCATCCTGTTGGATGAAATCGGGAATGGTAGTCCCCAGTGACAAAAGACCTGTTGGTACAACCACCTTGCACTGGTGACTTCAGGTGTATTCAACAAGGGAAGGCTTTGACCTATTCTGAAGAGGCCTCAATGTAGTCCAGGGAATTGTGTCCCAAGTACCAATCTGTCTCTGACCATAGAGTGGGAATTGCCACTTGGAATTCTTCCCATTTTGACCTTGATATTCCAGGCAATTAATGACAATGTGCTGAATAATTTGTTGATGGTAGGGCCGTGTCGCAATCTGACATGCCTTTGCTGGTTTTCTCTACTCCCTCATGGGAAATGTTGTGCAAGTCCAAAATAATATCCTCCTTTTCCCCCCTTTTATTTATCTCTGCTAAGCTGCGTCCCTGTTGGGCAACCTCTAGTTCTGATTCTCGTGTGCTGTAAGAAAGTGGTAAGAGATCATTTTAAACCTCTGGGAGAAACAGCAGTGCAGGAGATATTTTGGTCCCCTCCTCCCACATAAAGCCCCATCAATAAACCTGAGTTTTCATGTGGGCTTCTTGTTGTTCAGTTGCTCAATCCTGTCCAAACCTTCACAACCCTATGGACCGTAGCACACCAGGCCTTCCCGTTCTGCATTGCCTCCCAGAGTCCACTCAAATACATGCCCATCACGTCTATAATGCGATCTAACCAACTGACCCTCTGCCGTCCCCTTCTCCTTTTCCTGCAATATTTTCCAGCCACAGTCTTTTCAGTCATGTGTTCCAGCCCTTTGTGCTTGTGGCCAGCCCCTGGTCAGCATACCCTTGGAAGCTCTGTGCTCCAGCTGCTACTGGTGAACACCAGGTCTGTCAGTAATAAAGCTCCCCTCATTTGTGGTATCATTGAGGGGGAGCAGGCTGACCTGGCGTGCATTATTGAGACCCGGCTGGCTCATGAGCGGGGGTTGCCCTCTCAGAGATGTGTCCAGCTGATTTTCAGTTTTGGCATCAGTCAAGAGCTCAGGGCAGGGGAGGAGGGGTGGCAGTGGCCATCTAATGGTCTCTTTTGGCTTCCAAGGGCCTTGCTCCACAAGTGTCCATTTGTAGGACCTGTTCTTGAAGCTCAGCTCATGGGATCAGTTGGGATTGTTACCACTGTACCAGCCTCCTTGCAGCATAGCATCCTCTCTACCCAAGGCCATCTCAGGGTTGGTGGTGAACTTCCAAAGGCTGATGCTTCTGGGGGACTTCAACTTGCCATCCCTGAGTGCAGTCATCAGCCACTACTTTGTGGTGCAACATAGGGCTTGGTGCTTTCTCCTCTTCTCTTCAACATCTACATAAAACTGCTGGGTGTGATCATCCATCGACATGGGATGAGGAATTGTCTGTTTGCTGATGATACTCAGATTTATATCTCCACCACGGGTGACCCAAGTGATGCTGGTTCAGCCCTGACTTGCTGTCAAGTAGCTGTTGGGGTCTGGGTGGGGGACAACAGACTTCAGTTGAACCCTGGCAAGACTGAGTGGCTTTGGGTATCTAGGGGTTCTGGATCTGGGACTTTAACATCTTTAAGTCTGGATGGGATGGCATTGCGCCAGTCATGCCCTGTATGCAACCTGGGGATTCTACTGGACTCACGACTCCTGCTTGAAGAACAGGTGGCCCTCGTGGCTACGTGGGGTAACTTTGTATTGTTGTATTCCTTTTTCAAATTCCAACCAATCCATTGTTCCATGTCCGGTTCTAACTGTTGCTTGTTGACTAGCATACAGGTTTCTCAGGAGACAAGTAAGGTGATCTGTACTCCCATCTCTTTAAGAAGTTGCCACAGCAGTCTCCAAAGACAAGATCAATGTTGAAAGAAAGTTGGGATGATGATTGGTTGTGGATGAAGGGGATGGCAGAGCCTATGGCTCAGAAAAGGGGGAGGACAGGACGGGAGGGGGAACGTCAACCTGGGGTTCTTGGGCAAAAGAATGTATTCAGGAGGTGATGGGTATGGGGTGCTATGGGAGCCAGAGGGCAATATTTTTTATCACGACTCCTGCTTGAAGAACAGGTGGCCCTCGTGGCTGGGAGGGGTAACTTTGTGTTGTCCACCAGTTGCACCCTTTCCTGGACCAGGAGTCCCTACGCTCACTCACATACACCCTCATCATGTCTTTGTTGGATTATTGCAACATGTCCTACATGTGGCTACCCTTGAAGAGCATCCAGAGGCTACAGCTGGTGCAGAACGCAGCTGCACAGATGCTTCTAGGGGCCCAGAAAACAGCCCACATAACACCTTGATTCCATGAGCTGCCTTGGCTGCCAGTTTGTTTCCAGGTGCATGTAAGGTGTTGGTTTTGACCATTAAAGCCCTTCATAGCATGGAACCAAGATATCTGAGGAACTGTCTCTCCCCAATGGGGACGACCTGCCCCACTAAAATCAGCAGAAGAGACCTACTTCAGATCCCGTCAGCCAAGGAATTTCAGCTGGCAGAGTCCAGAAGAAGAGCCTTTTCTGCTGTAGCTCTGGCTCTGTGGAACATCCTGTGCCCAGAGGTGAGCTCTGTGCCCACCCTTGCATCCTTCCAGAAGGGCCTCAAGATCTGTCTCTGCCAGCTGTCTTAGGGCCCCAGTGGGGATACAACATCTTGGAGGTGGCCAGTGGCTTAGCACTCTTCTCCTCCCCCATACGTGTGTTTTTCTCCTACCCTCTCTGTCTGGATACTTTTTATTGAATTGTAATTGTTTTAATTGTTTTTATCTGTTGTATTTTATATTTTCACTGAGAGCCACCAAGTCTTTTCTGAGTTTGGCAGCCTATGAATTTCATAAATAAATACTGAAGGCAGAAGTTCATTCCCTGCGTATTAAACTATTTTCCTCCAGCATAACTTTCTGGACATTCCTGACAGGAAGGACCACAACCTCTACAGAACAATCTCCCTAGGGATGTATTTTTTTCACTAACACGCTTTTCCCCAGATGCCCCTCTGCACATGGAGCCTTGGAAGAGCTTGTGCATCCCCAGAGGAGAAGTTGCTTCTCGCTGGAATTATCACCATACCAATCTTTGAGACCTCTTCTGCTCCTTCACCAGTGCCTGCATTCGACGTAAACATCACACTGAAGCAACGTGGAAGGGATTGTGCATCAGAAAAGGATAAGTACTCAGGTCATGCTCTGTCTGGCACACATTTCGGGACAGGCAGGGGCTTTGCTCGTGAATGTGCCTTTTTCTGCTTTCCAGGCGATGCTCACTTTGTCTAAATCAAGAAAGACACTGGCATTTGCATCCTGTGAGAGTATTCTGGATTCTTCTAACACTTCTTCTTGCGCTTCTTCAGAAGCGGGAGTCAATCCTCTGAATTATGGGGCTCCTGCTTCTGATGCTGCTGATGTCCCAGTCAGTCTCTGGGATGCTTGGAACGAAGTGCCCGCTGAGTTTGGAGCAGCGGGATGGAAACAATCCGTGGAGCTATTACAAGCCAGGAGACCACCTCATTGGCATAGTCATCACTGCAACAAAAGTATTGCGCACAACGTTGCCTTTCAACGTGGCTCCTCCTAATCAGACTCAGTTGTAAGTCATTCAGTGTGATGCAGTTGTACTCCCTCCATTTGCACTTCCGACACTCTCCTTTTGTTCTTCTTTCACTATATTGCAGAACCTGCCTCATTTCCTAAATCATTCTGATTTTCATGGCTTTCTTCTTTTTATTCTTTTTTGGAGCAGACTCACATCCGAAGATGGGGTAGGAAAAAACACTTTTAGAAGCCAGATTATTTTCCTCTCCCCATATAATCCTGAGTTCATCACTTCAATTTTGACTTTTGTTTGAAATGGTGATTGAAGAGGATGTAGTTGCTGCTGCCCAGCCTTTTCCGTATTTGTATAACCGCTCACTGATGTTCAGTACCTGATTGTTACAGGGTCGAGGAAGTCTTGTTTCTGGAATTGCTTTTCTGGATCTCTTATAAAATGTCTTCTTCCGTTTATGGTGTCTCTCCTTTAATAATTGAATGCATTTGAAGTTGGGTTACTGGGCAGGTGAATATTAGTACTGCTCCAGATAACGGTGTATCTGTGATTCTTAACCCGGGTGGAAAGCGATTTCCACTTCATCTTCAAAGCACTCATAAAGAAATTCAGTAGTGATGAGTGACGACTATTTGCTTCTGGTTTTGGATCAGTGTTGGCTTCAGACTAAGTAGGCTTGAGGACACAAAGGGCATTAAATTGAACATACTGTTCCATTGTTATTTTTGACCATGATAATAACATGAACTTTTTTTGACGTCAGTATTCCTTTTAGTGATATAAAACTACTACGCTCCATTTTCACTTTTCAATTAATCAACAAGAAGCCCCAGTTCCTGCACAATCTTACACTTGGCTATAACATCCATGACAACTATTTGAGCACCCTTGGCACTTCAGAGGCCTTGCTGGACATGCTGTCTATTGGAGAAGCCAATGTTCCCAACTACAGCTGTGGAAGGAAGGACAACCTTTTGGCTCTTCTTGATGGAGCTAGCAGTGACATCTCCATCCAAATGTCAACATTAGTAGGCATCTACAAAGTACCACAGGTTTGTGTCTGTCTTTCAGTGTCTGATAAAGTCAGTGTGGTGTGAGTCAGTGTGCAATAGATCAAACCAAATTTTCTCTCTGAAATTAGGAGGCTTTTTTTCATCATAGCCTTTGTAATTGTGAGGGTAGATTGTAAAGATCCACAGTGGGGAGAGGGCAAATCTCAAACTAGCCATATCTTCTCCTCACACCATCCCCACTGCTTTTGGACTTTCTGCTGCACATTTGTGAAGGAGAAGAAAGGCTCTGTGTACAATCAAAAAGTCTTCTGTACAAGAGGAAGGAGAAGCTCAAATTTTATGTAGAATCTTTGTGAAGATAAAAATATTTCTAATTGTGAACAAAAACCAGATTTGTGAATGGATTATCTGACCGACACTTGACAAAACATGTTGTTATTGACACATCGTGACCACTTGCATTAATGGTTTTATTAAAATAGTAACAAGCTTATTCGCCAACATGTCAACCATTTTTTTATCTAATATGATCATAAACACCTCTTGGGAGGACTTGCTACCATGTGAACTATTCAAAAAATGTCCCCAAGGGTGGGGATATTGGATATTGGGGATATTGACATTCATTGACACATAGAAATAACACCTGCCATATCCAGTGTGATGGAAGATGGAAATAGAAGTTCCTAAACATGAAAAAGGGAATAAAAAGGACCCGAGCAATTGCAGGCCCATTCGTCTAAGAGATACTGTATCCAAAGACACGTTCTGTTCCTTGGTATTTATTCGAGCAAGTTTTGAGCAGCTGGACACAATGGTTAGATGTGGAAAGAGAAACGGAAGATTTGACCAAGTCGCTCATAATGAAGCTGATTGTATTTGCAGAGCTCCAGAGAAAGAAGACGTAACGCAGCTGTTATTTAAATGTTCGTTGCAGAAGAAAGAGAGAGATCGGTATCTTGAAGTTCACTTGATATTTAAAGAATGTGTCCCTTGTGCAGTCAGAATTCAAAACTTTTTGAAATCTGACCCTTTTTTGAATGTAGCAGTTCAGTTAAGATTCACATCTGCAGGTCTGATTGCAGTACGTTGTGGGGGTGATACAGAAATATGATTCAGATTCCTTATTCTTGTTCTGTTGACTTTCTCTTTCCATTTCTATTGTTTTATGCACGGTCTTCTTAATACTATGTCTTTATATTCTGTACCTTGATATATCCTGATAACTAATCAATCATAAGGTCATCTAATATGTTCATGAGAACCAAATTGGAATTCTTGAAAGATCATATTTTTACTTAATCTGACTAACACATTCTTCACTGCTTTTTCAGATCAGTTTTGAAGAGTTTTCACAGGCTCTGAGTGACAAAACTAAATTCCCCTTTTACCACCGGATTTACCCCAAAGAAGGGATCGAGTACCCAGCAATTCTCCAACTGATCCTCCATTTTAGATGGACCTTGATTGGTCTTTTTGCTTCAAAGACAGAGAATGGAGAGAATTTCATGGGGAATTTGACTCCTATGCTTGTCAGCAATGGAATTTGTGTCGTCATATCACAATTCTTCTCAAAGACTGGAGAAGTAGCATCCCTCAGGGATGCTATCTCTAAGTGGAGACAAGTCAACGTTTTTGTCCTATTTATGGAATTTGTTTCGATTTGGTACAGACTTCTTCCTGTCCATTTAGTACTTGAAGGTTTGACAGCACCCATTGAAGGAAAAGTCTGGATTATGACCGACCTGGGAACATATCAATTGGAAAATCACGTATTTCTCAAATACGTCCATAGTATTTGGAACTTTTCTGTTCAGAAAAAAGAAAGGCCAGATGATGCCTTTGAACCGTATTTCTTTGTGGAACCACAGTTTGCAGATCAGTATTTTTGTTGTTCTTTTTCAAAGCATGTCTTTTCTGTCAAAGGCCAGAGAAGATGCACCCAGAAAGCACCACTGGAGATTCAAAAGAAAACAAACAGGGAGCAGATCCAACATTACTATCATTTTTACAGTGTCATTAAGACTTTGGTCCATGCCTTGAATGCTGCATATTCTTCCACATCCAGGAAAAGAAGGAAGGGGAGCAAAGAAAGGTTGGGGTTTCCAAGGCTGCAGCCGTGGCAGGTATGGGATCCAGTAAGGATCCATTAGTTCCTTCTGAACAGGAATCCAATGGAGAAGGAGGGGAACTATCTCAACCTACTTGTGGTACAACAGACCAACAGGTTTTCCAATTTAATCACGAGAGACACAATGTTTCAAACAGTGAGCAACATGACAGATAGATTTTGATATGAAACACTGTTAATTTGAAAAAGAATGTGTTGTTGTTCAGTTGCGCAGTCACGTCCGACTCTTCGTAATTCATGGACTGAATTACGCCTGGCCTCCCTGTCCTGCACTGCCTCCCGCAGTCTTCCCAAGCCCACGCCCCTCACACTGACTCTGCTATCTATGCATCTCATCCTCTGCCGTCCCCTTTTCCTTGTCCCTTCAATCCTTCCCAGCATCACAATCTTTTCTAATGAGTCCTCCCTGCGCATTATGTGGCCAAAGTACTTAAGCTTCAGCTTCAAGATCTGTCCCTCCAAAGAGCAATCAGGTTTGATTTGCTGTAGGATTGACTGGTTTGATCTCCT
>JANHZU010015483.1:0-13749 GCA_032468055.1 Acrochordus granulatus | reverse complement strand
AAAGACTGTGATGCTGGGAAGGATTGAAGGGAAGAGAAAAATGGGACGGCAGAGGATGAGATGGATGGATAGCATCATCAGTGTGATGGGTGTGGGCTTGGGAAGACTCCAGGAGGCAGTGCAAGACGGGGACCTGGTGTAATGCAGTCCATGGTGTCACAGAGTCGGACACGACTGCGCGACTGAACAACAAAGATATGTCTCAAGCACCCTTTGTTGCCTGTATATGAAAATTTGGAAAATAAGGTTTAGGAATTTTAGAATAATTATGCAAATAAGACTTGAACTGTAAAAGCTTTTTATATCTGCTAAAATGGAACTCAATCTTACTTATTTGAATTTGATACCTTTTTTCATCTTTAGATCTGGCTTTATTCGGTGGTTTCATAGGCAGAAAGTAATTATTTTTCTAATAAAACAACATCCAAAAGATTACTCGGGATCAAGCAACTTATTTTACTGCACCATTATATCTAAAATAATAAATCCTTTCTTATATGTGTAAGATACTGAGTTTTTCAATGTAGTTTCCATAGTGTTGATAAAACTGAGTAGGTTTCTGGATTGTGCTGAGCATGAGAAGAAAAAAAAAGGCCAAAAATAATATCCTTTGACCAGTGCAAGATGGTGCGCTAATGAGCATTACCTGAGCAGATTGCACTTTGCTGTACTTCATGCCAACATTAGTAACTACTCATTTATATTAGTGCAAAACATTACATGTAGAGCATGTAAGAAGAGGGTTTTGCCATATTTCTTTAATGTTGCTTTTATTATTTTGAAAGCCTTAGATAAGGCTTGACTAATCCTATCAACTAGATTGTAGACACATGATTTCACTATTGAGCAAATGCTATGTTTGTCAATATAACTCAGTTACTGATTAGCTCAGGTGCTAATTTAACAAAATGCCATCAAAAGGGTTGCGTTTGTATAAACATACTCAGCTACATGAAAACTAAGGGATAAACAAATCAAGTTTGTCATGTGTGAATGTCACTGCTGCTTCTGGGAATTTTTCATCACGTAGTGTAGGACTCTGTAAATTATATGACTAATCTATCTGACAAATGCCGCTATGTTCATCATCTGCAATTTGTCAGCATTTATCAGTTAAAATGGTCAATTTCCTGCTTAAATATTTTAGGGATAAGTCTGCTCCAGTTGCTAATCTTTGTTCCATAAATTAACCCCTATCTCAGTGATAACTACGCAGATCTTCAGAAGCCTCTGCTTCTAGGAGCTCATTCCCATGGTCTCAAATGACAAATTCTGGTGATGGTGATTAGATTTCAATGATCTTTAGGAAAAGATGGAAACAAGTGGTCCTATCCAAGTCCTGAGTTCTGTAGGCTTAAAGGTGAAAATCAACATACTGAATTGTCCCCAGGAGTCCATTGGTAACCACGATAGGCCTTCCATTTGGGTGTACAGTTCTTAACTGACAACCATTAGTTTAGCAACTGCTCAAAGTTACAGCAACATTGAAAAAGGTAACCTACAATTAGTGCTTGCATTTACAACTGTGATAGCATCCCCACAATCATATGATCAAAATTCAGGCACTTGGCAACTAGCATCTATTTACAGTGGCGGCGGCAGCCCAGGATCATGTGATTGCCATTTGTGACCTCAGCTGATTTCTGACAAAGTCAATGGAGGAAGCTGGATTCACAACAACCACATGATTCATTTAACAACTGTAGTGATTTGCTTCACAACTGGGAAAAGTTCATAAAATTGGGCACAACTCAATAATTGCCTTGCTTAGTTGGAGATTTTCCAAGATTCCACTTATTTTTTTTGCAGCCTCACCATAGCAGTCTCTCAAGATGTTTTGAAAACTATTAGACAAATGTACCCCAGTATTGACTTATAAATCATGAGATGATTGATAGAAAACAGTAGCGTTTCATTTCGTTCTCTTTTTCAGGAGAGTTTTTTTTTGTTAGTGTTTGCTTAGGATCCATGCAAGGCAATGGTACCTTCTGTAACTGGCCAGCTTGGATCCCAGACAAGACATTCAGATATTACAACGTTCTAATATTAGGAATGATCTTTTTTTTAAAAAAAACAAAACGCCTTAAGACTTGGGAAATGGAAATGGATAAGGCTGATGAACTGGAAATCTCCAACAATTTGATATACATTGCATTGCTTCAAATAACATAGGATTGCCATATGTCATTCTATCTGCCGTGTTCCCTTATGAGAATAACTGGAAAGCCAGTTTGGCCTAGTGATTCAGGTGCTGGCCTAAAAAAGCAGGAGGCGGTGAGTTCTAGTCCTTCCTTGGCATGAAAGCCATCTGGGTGACTTGGGCCAGTCACTCTCTCAGCCCAGCTCCTTCGCAGGGTGGTTGTAGGGAAAATAGGAGGAGGAAGGAATATTACCTATGTGCACTATCTTGAGTTAGCTATAAAGTAATAACTTTTTGTAGTGTAAGCTGCTCTAAATTGCTTATTGCAAATAGGACAGCAAATAAATGGAAGGAAGGAAGGATAAAATCTAATAAGTAAAATAGACTTCTCAACCTTGGCAACTTTAAGGCATGTACTTCAACCACCAGCATTCCCTAGCCAGTCATGGTTCCCCAAGGTTGGCTGGAAAATTCTGGGAGTTGAAGTCCACTTATGTTAGTTGCCAAGGTTGAGACACACTGACATAGAGGTTGCCTTGCAGATTTGATATAATGGCTCACTCACCTACCTTATTTTGTTCAAGTTACACATATAGCAGTGGTTAATTTTATCTGCATTTCATAGAGGAGCATCTTAAAAATATTTGGAGCCTACAAATAAAGTTCCACTGTATTACTGGTGGGGGAAAGGGAGGTTGCCTTGGGGGTAAAGAAGTACCCTTGCACAGAAATTGAGGCATCAGACTATGGAGATCCAATTAAAAGTATTTGGATGAATACAAAATGAATACAAAAATGATTCCACCACCAACAGGCCCAAAATATAGATGAGGCTTTTCTCCCTCAGATGACCACTTTTTCAAAGAGGCATCTAATAGTGATAATGGCAGATTTCAATAGTGGCTTCAACTTTTGCCTCTCCTACCAGTCAGCTGTTAGGTGCAATTCAAGCTTTAAAGTTCACCTTTAAAGACCTCCATAGTCCTGGCCTGGTTGTCCCTAAGATTGCCTACTTGAATGTGAATCTGCACTTTTGGCAAGAACTGGAAAAGATGACTTGCTGGGAAAATAAAAAAATAAAATCTCTAGAAAAGTTTCAGAGATCTTCCAGCAGGGCCTTCTCAGCGGGGCTCTCCTCCTACATGGAACAATTTGTTCATACATGCCTCTTCTTTAATAAGTTTCTGTAAAGAAATAAAAACATGGCATTTTTGGAGCTGTTTGATTTTGCTGCCTGTCCCTGTTGACTGTATATGGTTTATTATCATTGGGTTGCTTTTAATCCTGTGAACCCTGCTATGAACCGCTAGGAGTAGAGCAGCACAGAAAACTTTGTTGTTGTTATGGTCTGTTGAATC
Organism: Acrochordus granulatus; assembly: GCA_032468055.1. Classification (NCBI taxonomy): domain Eukaryota; kingdom Metazoa; phylum Chordata; class Lepidosauria; order Squamata; family Acrochordidae; genus Acrochordus; species Acrochordus granulatus. The sequence goes on along the minus strand of JANHZU010015483.1, from coordinate 10,251 downwards.
AACCCTGATTCCTGGCAACTGGCTTGACAGTCTCTAGTTTTTTTGGCAACACTTTTGGAAGCAGATTGCCAGAGGCTTCTTCCTACAGCGAGGGAGAAAATTGGATCAAAGTCATACAGCTGTGTACCAAAGGTGGGTACTAGAACCCAGGGTCTCCGGCCTCCTTGAACCAAGGCATCAACCTGTCTCCCCTCAAAATGTTAGTACTAAGCAGTTAAATGAATACTCCTGGCTTTGGTAATTTCAGTTTTTAAAAAATCAAGTTGGTGACAGCAAAATTAAGGGTACTATTACACTGCCACCAAGGCAAGCTGAAGACATAATCATCTTATCTTTTGCAAATTTCAGAAACTGAAATTAATTTCATCACAGCTTCCTGTTCTAGAGCAATCACCTTTCCCTCAAGTCAATTGGGTTGGCAAAAGGGGAAATGCTCTACCTCAGACCAGCTCTCCTTAGGATGAACAAGGTGTTTTTCCTATCCTGGTGCTTCTTGCAAGGTACCCTTTGAATCTTGGCTCGGGAATGACTCAGAAGTGAACTGGCATTCACACAGTGGCATCACTATTTTCCTCTGCTAAAAGAATGCTGTCTGGATGTGATTCAACTCTGAAGCCAGCAGGGAACTTTGGCAGGAACCATCAACTTCTGAGTCTAAAACAAACATTGTGAAAATTAAGGAGCCGCGTGCTCTGGCTCGATTCAGCCTCACCCCTGCCTGGGAGCTGTTGAGGAAAATGGATCTGAGACATGCGTCACGGAGGGGTGGCTTAAGTATTCTGGGAAGTTGAGCTTGCAGCTTCTGAACTGCCTAATTGGAGAAGGAAGGGTCCACCCTAAAGCATCCGGAATAGAGCCTGGAGCTTCAGAGGGTGGACCTTCTCTCTGCCTTTCCTGGCCCAAAGAGGGACTTTATGAGCCTGCTCCAGCTACACCTACACCATCCCCACTGAAACCACTGAGCAAGAATCAGTTTCCCGGGAAGCTTAATCTTTGATCCACAATCACGTCCTCCTCCTTACTGGAGGCAGATTTCCTGTCCGGCTCTTGGCAGCTGTCAGTTCTGAGAGAAGGAAGGTACTTATTAGAAGAATCCATGTGTCACAGCTATCACACTGTCTGAGGCCTCGAAGCCTTGGGCAGCAGTTTGCGAAACAACCAACCGAGTCATCAAGTATTGAGGAGTTAAGAGGAGAAACGGCTCTGTAGCTTGCATGCCCTTCACATTTCTTGGAGGCTCAACCCACAGGGGTATCTCCAAGAGGCTCTGGATGGACATGCATTTCCGGTTCTCCAACTTGAGGAGATGGCCAGTTACCTGTTTATGCTCTAGATAGGGTTATAGCACTTAAAATGTAACAAGACTTATTTCCCAGATGCACCCATGAGACAAAATGTATCTCTGACATGCATGATCGGAGCAATCGATCCGTGCAAATATTGCTTTTGTTCAACCAAAATAATTATTTCCTTTCCGGTAAAATATGCATGGAAATCTCAACTCCCAGATGCTTGCAGTGTCTGAAATATCTGCAAGAAATTAAAGCAAGCAACATGAAGAAATACAGAACACCAAAACAGCAATGAAGGTGCACAAGAATCTATGTTAATGTTATTAAATAATCCATGATGTCTAGGATACTTCCAAATGCAATGTGGCTTTATCTTCATCCAGGACAATTTTCTATGCACAATTTATTCAGACACATAGGTGTTTCCCTCCAGAGTCAAACAATGGATGCCTGACTATGGATTCTATTGAAGGAGCCAGCAGATATTATGCCTGGTCTCTTGTACAACCAAGGATAATGGGTGAAATAATTGTGAATGGATGATTCAGCAGCAGTGGTTGGATATGAAGATGCGGGGCCCCTCCTTTCAAGCCCCTAAGGAGTTTTCTGGAGCTTAACAAACCAGCTCCTGACATTCTTCCTGTCAGTCAGGTTGTGGCAGAGGAGGATGTTTTGCCCACAGGAAGCACTCAGCACAATTGTCCTTGTCTGCTAGTATCTCCTTTGGAAACATAGCCCTGCATGCAACTGGTGAGGCTCAACTCTTGAGTGAATCCTTGGCTGGAGCCAACCTTAGCACATCCAAAGTTAGGCCATCTCCATTGCTCACTGTCCCGTGTGCAATTAAATTATCTCAGGGCCTGTTCTTCTGACCATGGGTGGGACTGGGCTTTTATGCCAGGAGATTCCTCTTACTCAGATGACACAGCTGCCCTCATAGAGCTTTACCCCCGATGAAAGACCACGCAGGCAGTCCTCACAATTTACCACAATTTGGCTGTTGCAGCATCATGCGATCACATGACTGCAATTTGCGATCTTCCCATTTGCCTTCCAACATACACTGTCAATTGGGGAAGTCAACACTGACAGAGCAAGCCACTGAGGAAAACAAACCTTACTTACCTCTAGCCCTGATGATGTTACCTAGTTGGGTAATGAAATGTCTGCAGGAAAACAACCAAGCTCAGAGAGTACCAAGGACTCCACAGTTCAACCCTGAGTTACTAATAATTCTCTTCTATCGGTACAGAAAGAATTTCAATACTCGTGATTCAACACACAGTTGCTCGTTTATATTTTTTATTTACTAACTTGGAGTAATCTAAGGCAATTGAACCTTACAATTGAATTTGTACGAGGGCAGCATTAGAAATATTTCAGGTCTCCAGAACAGGATTTCTTTACCTATTTTTTGAAAATTAGGTTTTTCCCCCAAAAAAAGAATGAATTAAAAAAAACAAATTCTGAGCAAGCCAAACTGCTGAAATTTTGGGGAGAGGTGAATTAAGGTGATTAAGGACATTTTTCAAAGTCAGAATCCATTTGCTTCAAATGGAGGATGTGCTGACCTCTTCATTTGTGTTTGGAAAGCAAACGTTTAAATTGAGGCTCAAGAAATGTAAGAGTCGGGACTTTGGAGGTCATCAAAGCCACCCCTTTGCTCAGGGTTGCCACATCTTTTAGTATTCAGTTTGAACCTCTGATTCAACCACTTGGGACTTCTTCTGACTTCTTTTTCAACAGAGAACTGGTCTATCCTGTCTTGCCGTGACAACTTTTGATATCTCCTTTTTTGGGCACTGGGTATGCTCAGCCCCTTTCATCATCTTTGGTTTCCAGACTATCTTCTTGGTACGTACTCCAGATATGGTCTACATAGTCAGTCTGCAATGGAACTATTATCTCTCTCAACACTGAAATGTTTCTGTTAATGACCAGAAGTGGACTGCATTTACTTTTTCAGGGGCTATATTGCTTCTAGCACACTTGTGCAGAGGACCTTACTTGGTGTCGTCTGCAAATTTCATAAGCTGTCCCTGTTCCATTCTTTGGGTTGTTCATTAATGTAAAGTTATCTGAGGATCTCTAGAAGGACCTATTTTTTTGATGATATCACCAAACTGTCAAGGGCACCTTTGATCTCCTTTAATATTTAATTTGATGTTGAAATCTCTGGTGTACTTACTAAAACAAGCATGATACTTAAGGAGTGCACGGAACAAAAATTGAATACTCTGTGGGCGTGTGTGCATGTGTGAGATTGCGAGATGTTTTGAAATTGGAAATGTATACGGTAAAATATTCTGGATATTAAGTAATGTGAAATGTTTATTATGTCAACTGGTAATAAAGTTCTGGTAGATGTAGGAAAAAATTTAAGATTTGCTTTTTATTCAGGTACTATTAATTATCTGAGGATACAAAATAAATGTGGGTAACAGACGAGTTTGCTATGTTCTTTTGGAAGGAATTTTAACACATGTATGGATTTCCCACTAATAGTTCTTTACTGAGTAACACTATTACTGTGATGAACCAGGATCCTTGGCAGGAAGTTGAAGTCTAAAGATCTTAATGTCCTCTTAAATTCTATTCCAGAGCCAATGCATGGAGAGGTTTGATTATATTGTGCCTAAATGATTGCAAAGCAGAAGATTATGTATTCCAGGAAAGATGACTCTATCAGATTTTAAAGGTCAGCTTAATGAAATTTGTCAATCTTCAACTTTTTAATTATCTCTATATTAACTGTGGTGAGACCAGATGATATGATCCCCTAGTCCACTTGGTGTTTAGAAACTGAGCTGTAGTAGATTGTGTGCTCGTAAACTTTTGAGTGGGATACTAATGAAAAATAAAGTTTGATCTTTAATATGAAAAGGTTATACTATTAAGAATTAGATTTTTTTATTTCTTCTCTTTGTTGTCTGTTTTCTATTTTTTATTTAGCTTTTCTTTAAAAAAAACAACAGTTTAAATATGTATTAATAATGATTATTAATTGTAATGCTTTAAACAGCAGTCAGCTTTACTAGGAAATAATATAACTATATATAAGCTTCAAGTGCAATGGTTTGAAAAATTCCCCATCTAGCCCACTGTCCCACCTTTTACCAAGCAAGTTCCTGTCCCTTGGTCTTCCCAACTAGTTTACTAGTCAAGGAATAAAGCAAATCAAGACATACTTAATTGCTGGCAAAGTTGCACTAATTAATTCCAAGCGAGGATAGAGGGGGGTATTGAGTTGCTCAGAGTCATGCTGACAATTTGTTCTAGTATTTTGCTCAGTGTAAAAGTTAAAATGCTTTTAATTTTCCAAAAATCCCCGTTACTCCTTTTTGAAGACAATGCTGAGATACCATTTGCTCTTCTACAGTCTTCTGGCACTTGAGTAGAAAGAATTGAAGAAAAATTGCAACCAATCTTTGTTTTACAGATAGTCGTCAACTTACAACCACAACTGGGATCAGAATTTCCATTGCTAAGGCGGTTGTTAAGTAATTTGTGCCTGATTTTATGATCTTTTTTGCCATGGTTATTAAGTGAATCATTACTGTTAAGTGAATCACAGGTTGCTAAATGAATCACAGGTTGCTAAGTGAATCCAGCTTCTCCCCTTGACTTTGCTCATCAGAAGCCAGCTGGGAAGGTCACAAATGGCGACCACTTGACCCTGGGATCCTGCAAGTGTCATAAACACATGCTGGTTGTGAAGCACCTGAATTTTGATCCTATCACCATGGGGATGCTGCTGTAGTTGTAAGTGCAAGGACCAGTTCTAAGTCACTTTTTTTCAGTGCCAATGCAACTTTAAGCAGTCACTAAATTAATGGCTATAAGTTGAGCACTATCTATATTAGTTTTTTTAAGTGAAGAGTGTTTTTCTAATTGTTCTTTTTTGGGCATCGTTCTGGGCTCCTTTGGGAAGGGCAGGGAGATATAACCATTAAAAATGACAATAGCCACCTGAGAATATACTCAGTTTCCTGCCATATGACAAAATTATTGTGAATCAGAGGCCAGTTATTTAATAGACGGTGTAGAGGAGAGGTCTGGCAATGTGATGTACCCGTGAGACAGTGCTAGGTTGTAGCAACCTGTATTCCCTGGTGCACAGTGATGAAACTACCCTGCCAAACTCCTCCAGCAGTTCTTTGATGTGTTCACTGAGTGCTAAGTATCATTATGCTTCAACTTATTGCAACTAACTCAATGTTAAGTTGAAAGGAATGGCCCAGTCAAAAGTAGTTTCTGTTCCACAGTTTAATAGCTGTTTCAAGGTTACAAGAATTTCTCCTTCTGCCCACCTTGCTCCTGACCTTGGCAGGTAAACTAACAGTCCTCACAAAGGTTGGCCCTTTTGCATATGATTGTGTGTAATGACTCGAGGCTGCTCCCCCTCTTCACACATGGTTCAGCCCTTGTTTTCCCCACATTCAAGTATAATTTCTAGGACAGCTGGGAAAAAAAATGGGGTTCAACTGCTATCAGTTTAAAGAAGGAAAAAGATGCAGGATCCAGAATGCAAGCCTCTGCTCGCCTTAAAGCCACCTACACCTTGGCACTGACCCAATAAAACTATTTAAAAAAAGCAAAATATTAATTTCATACTGCAGACAAACCATTAATTTGTGCAGTTAATTGTTTGGCACATCTCTGGATAATAATGATGACTCTTCCAGTCAGGCTTGCACTGCCTTTGAGTTGTGCCAGGTAAATTAGTGGTGGGGGTCTCCTTGCATATTTGAATATTTCAAAAAAGGAAGGCCTCCCCACCCTCCCTCAGTCATGATAAATGCTGATTTCTTCATTAAATCATATGTTACAATTTGCCGTAAAAAAAAGCAGCCAAAATTGGTTGGTTTTTCTCTCCCCACAACTGCTGGTTCCTCCTACTGACATGCCCATCTCTACTTCATTAGCACCATTTGTGAAATTTTACACTGATATATTCAAGACCCCTGGGTTTAATGATGAGTTAATGATTTTCGGAAAATTTAAGACACCGTAGGGTAGGAGAAATAGACCGTGCAGGATTTCAGCAATCGGAGAGGGGATCCTGGGATCAAAATACCCCTCTCAGTCTGAGACCATCAGCTTCCAAAGAGAACAAATATGTAGAGAGAAGTCTGTGAGGTTGCCAAAAATACCAATGTACACGAACATCGGGTGCTGGTCTGGACAAGCTTATGTAAGCAATGTTCTTGGCTGCCTTGCAGAGAATTTGCTGGCGAGAAAATTGCAGCCATGTGCTCCCACGCACGATTAAATCTACTGCCAGATAGGAAGTGATTCATATGGCTTTCCTAGTACTGCACTTGAGTAATCTGAATTCCTCCCCTGCTCATTTTTTTTCTCTGCTGGAAGCTGCTCTCTGGCCCATGAGTCAGTTTCTTCACCTACTTCAGGGCTGAGGGTCAATTTTCTATATTCTTGTTGTAGATGAAGGATGTGCTTGTTGTGTACTCCTTTTCCTCTTTACACAAGGAAGAACGTTTCAGTCAGGCATCCATTACATTTCAACCAGGAAAAGTGCATCCCAAAGCTTGGCACAACCTCATCATTGCCATCAGATTGAAGTAGAACTGGGATCCTTCCAGGTCATTTGACAGAGATGCTCTTCCTGGTTGCCTTCCATACTGAATTGCAAGAACTTTCATTTGTAGCTGAACTGGAAATAATGGTTCCTGGAAATCAACTTGTATATGAGTTTGTTTTCTCCCTACCACCCTTTTTCCTTTTGTTTTGCACTAGGATCTCTCCTGTGTGTGTTGTTCTCCCCAACTGTGCCATTGGCCTGAGAGAATTTGGTCAACCAGGTTTAGTTGACGCCCATCATCAAAGAGCTTGAGTACAAGCTGGGAGAACTGGCTGCTGATAGCGTCCCTCCTCGTGGAATCTCTAAAGCAATGCTTCCCAAACCTGGATAAATTACTCCAAATTGGGTAGAAGTGGTTTTTCTTTGAGTAATGACACACAGACCCATTACCCATCACAACAGGGGCATCTAAATGGACTTAAGGATTGCCACGTGTCCTAAAATATATTAAAAAATCTCCAAAGGATTCCTATCAAGACAAAAATTGATTAAATTATCAAGGGTCATTTCTTGACATGACATAAAAATAATTTAGTGCTATTGTTTTTATAATACAGGGTGTCCTCAGGTTTGACCATCTGTTCAGTAACTGTTCAGAGTTATGACCATGCTACAACCAATCCTTGAAGTTCAATAAGACTTTCTGACAAGCAGTTTGGGGTAATGAAAGAAAAGGTTTGGAAGCACAGTTCTAAAGGCTTTATTGGAATGTGATGTTCGCACTCACCTCAGTTTGTTTCTGGGGTACGCAGCCCTCCTAAAGAAAGGGCTATTCCTCATTCTGACCCAGCCCTATTCCTCATTCTGACCCAGCAAAAGGGCCAGGGAGTATTCCTGGCAACAAACAAAGAACATTTTAATTCAACCAATTAAATTATATTTTGTTGTGTTTGTGTGCATCTTTGAATCTCACTTAAAACCAATTCCCTGATATCTGTCATCAACGACAGTGTAATCATAGGTTTTGTTTGCAGTTAGGCAACAACAAATATGTGGATTTCTTGTTAAGTCCACATTCAGCACCCATTCACATACCTGTGCAAAATAAGCCGTTCAGGGTCTGAACTGATGTAAAATGCAGCTGGTGACCTCAGAAAATAAACCCAAATTTCCACCAAAGCTCCCTGGGTTTCTCTGTCCTAGCCCAACCTTCCTTACAAGGCTGTGGAGAAAGTAGGAGGTAAAACAAGAGATACCACTTTGAGCTTCTGAAAAACATGATATAAAGATAATAAAGAAATAGTACAAATTCTTAAATTTGGCTATGGTTGTGGGGACCACTGGATCTGGTTATTTTTGGTAAAAAAAAATCCCTCCCAAGTTTAGGAATCTTAAGATCAAAGAGGTATCTAGTCTAGCATTCTGTTTTCAAACAGGGACCAACCAATTAAATAGACTAGAAATTTCAAAAGCAGGATGTGAGCATGTCAACATCATTCTACTCATGCTTACGAAGAAATAACATTTTTTATAGCCTGCTTTTTCCATGAATTGTTCCAATCTACTGTACTGTTTTAGGCCTTTATATTCAAGGCCACCACCTCAGTAGTCATACACATTAATGTATGCACTGTGTAGCATCTAAATCTCCTATTAATTAATTCCACTTGGAGCAGAGAAAGCTATGATAGAAATCTTCCCTCTTTCTTTCCTTCCTTCCTTCCTTTTTTCTTTCCTTCCTTCCTTCTTTTTCAGCATTCTTCTTTGCTTGCTTGCTTGTTTGCTTCCTCTCCTTTCAGCATCCTTCCTTCCTTCCTTTCATTTCAGCTTCCTTCCTTAACTTCCTTCCATCCTTCACTTTCAGCATTTTCCTTCCTTACCTCTTTCCTCCCTCCCCTTTCAGCATTCTTCCTTTATTCCTTGCTTGCGTGCTTGCTTCCCTTTCACCTTCCTCCCTCCCTCTCTCTCAGCATCCCTTTCTCCATGCACACATGCTCTGATTTCATTTTATTCTTTACCTCTCTGAATTCAGAGACCACAAACTTCCCAGTCTTTCTTAGAGCATCTTTTTAAATAATGAAATTGATTGAAAAGGAAGTAAAACTTTAGACCTCAAAGCAAGGGTGGGAAAATGCACTTTAGGTTCCATTCTTAAAGAGGAAAATTGTAAGAACCAGCCAGATTTCACGGGTGGGGAGAACTGGGGCAGCCACAGAGAAGACCTGCCTCCAGATTACTAGTCCAATCTTTAGGGAGGAATCCAAAGTCATCTGATTTGTTAGGATGGCTGAAAGGTGTCAAATAATCCATTTCACCCAGGATTCTCTGCAGCTGATTCTTCACAAGCTTCTTGGGAAAGGCTGAGTAGAAGTTTTTTTAAAAGGCCAAGTTGAGAGAGGACTTCTTCAGAAGGGAGGCACAACCACTTCAAAGAAGTGGGTATAGCCCCCTCTGTCACTAACCACCTGTTGCTTCCACCCACATATCTTTCCCTGGCCACTTAAAAGAGCTAGGCAGAGCATGGATTCAGGCTACAGGTTGTGGTGTCAGACTACCCAGAGAACCGTGTCCACTTCTGCAGAACCCACAAGTCAAGTGAATCCCAGATGTCCTCACAAAGACATTGTTCAAATCACATCTGCCCATTCTGCCCATATGAAGTCCAAGGAAGGGCAAATATGAAAATATCTGTTGGCAGAAGGATTTGCAAAAATGCCAGTGACCAGCCAGGTCATTGTCGTGCCCATCTGTACTCCATAGGGAGGTGTCACCTTGGGTCAGGTTTGATTACATTCCACTGCCATAGCAAGAACAGAATGGTACACTGATGTTTCACTATTCTTAATTCAAAAGTAGTTAGACAAATTTGGAATAGATTGGCTATTCTTTTCTTCTGCTACCCTGTGTTGCAATCTTGTCTTGCGTCGTGTCATGGTGGAACTGCCCACCACATGATGGATGGAAAAAACTCAAACAGTTGCTAAAAACCCAGAGGACCCATCAGGCATCTGGGATGGATCAATTTAATTGTCCCACACCAAAAGCTGATTAGAAAATTATATGATCATGTCAAAGGACTGACATAAATATCTTCTACTTTAAGATAATAAATTATCTGCTGTAAGATAAAGACTGCAAGATAAGACTGTAAGATAAGACTGTAAGATAAGACAAGACAAGACAAGACAAGACTGTAAGATAAGACTGCAGCCATGAAATCAAAAGACGCTTGCTCCTTGGGAGCAAGCTATGGCTAACCTAAACAGCGTAGTAAGAAGTAGAGACATCACCTTGCCGACAAAGATCCGCATGGTCAAGGCTATGGTTTTCCCAGTAGTATTGTATGGCTGTGAGAGCTGGACCATAAGGAAGGCTGAACATCGAAGAATTGATGCCTTTGAATTGTGGTGCTGGAGA
>JANHZU010015186.1:0-13805 GCA_032468055.1 Acrochordus granulatus | reverse complement strand
AACCTCTTTGGACAATAAGGACCAAGGAAGCTTCTGATAATTATCTTCTGATTAGATTACTGCAATATTCTTTTCATAGGGTTGTCTCAGAAGATGGACCAGTATCTGCTTCTGTTGTCACAAATTTGTGTTACCATTCCTGGGAATCCCAGAATTTCTTGCCCAGGAAATTCCCAAGAATACCAGGAGTAGCATTAAAAGCATCTCACACTCCTCTCATTCACCCAAGCCTTATGGACCAAGAAGCTCTCCTTGCTGTTGGCCATGTAACAAAAGGGGATGGGAAGTCCAGAAGACCTTTTGAGGGACCATCTTAAATGGAATGAAATATGGGACTTCCAACTTCTCCTTTCTTCAGCTTTTTCATAGGCAGTGTTGGATGCTTCAGAATTCATCCATTTGCAGAGGTTACTTACCTTGGAGACCATGATGAGGATGATCCTAGTTGTGCCCATACCATGACCAAACCATAATGGAAGGGTAGATTTAAGGATTCTCTCACTCTCCCAGCCTGGAATGTCTCGAAATATTTTGTTTAGGCATGCTCAACCATGCTGACACTCTCAACGCATGGAATATCTGGCTATGACACAATATAACACTGGGGCTCTCAACCCTACAAGATAGATGAGAGTAAGAAATCAATGCCATGTGAGTCAGGACTATTTTTATTGTAAGATATATTAATAGTGTAGGAGTGGATGCCCTTATATTCCCCACTTTTATCTTTGTGTGAACTAGGGAGGGTCACATCTGAGACACAGGTTACATTCTGGCCTGGTTCAAGGCCCTCTTATTTGGATGTTGTCTTGGTAACTGCACTTCTTCCTATCCTGCAAGGCCACACCTTTGCCCTGCCCAGGTGCCAGCTGCAGGATCCAGACTGCGAGTTGAGGAAATGGTCTCATTGCAGAATTCTGTCCACCAGGAGACCACTGCTTGGGCTACCTAGAGGCTCCTGGGTCCAATGCCAAGTGCTGGTTCTTTTCTACAAGGCTTTATATGTAGCAGGTCATTGAGATGAATCAGGAATTGTCAGGGTCCAAGAATGAAGACTGACTTATAATGATTCTTCCAAGCAGATATTTTTATTGTTCCCTTCCTTGAGACAAAACTTGCCAAACTGCAACAGACAACTGTGCCTCCTACTAGAAGCATATATTCTGGGACCTATTGAGGAGGGTCTGTCTTCATCCTCTTTCTCTCACACAAATTGTCTGAACTGTTGCCTTCTACTCTTTTGGAATGCACCCTTCTTCCTCCTGGAGATTCACATCCTTAATACATTCCATCATAGGAACCACCTTGCTGAATGAAATTCTGCCTGTCCAGGTCTGAGCCTTGAGGGAAGGCCTGTTAGGGATTCTCTTTCCTTCTCCACCCTCCCCACCTGGGAAGCATAGAGAGCCTGGAGCAAGAAAAGTTGCAGCCTTCCTTCTTGGCAGTGGCTTTGACACTGTCCCCAGAGAGGTGATGATTGGCCCCTGCTCTCTCCTTGCCCAGGAAGGCCTTATCCTAGGCGAACAGGCCTTTGGATCTTAAGAAGAGGGCAAGTATCTATATGACATTATTTATAATACATTATAAATAATGATTTATAAGAGTGATAGAGCTGCCCATTTTATATGAGTGGTTCTGGACAGCATATAAAGCACTGTTCCTCAGTCTTGGCTAAGATAGGTGGACTTCATCTCCCAGAATTCCCCAGCCAACTATGCTGGTTAAAACAATACATCCCACCCCCACCTCAACAAAAGTCACATCAATCTCACAGTCCAAATGCCTGAGAAACGGTCAATTCTTCAGTGCCAGCAGGTCAGGGAACCCAGATCCGGTATTTGGCTCTGCCCATCCCCCACCCGTGCAATCAGGCATTCAGCTCAGAGGAAGGAAAAGGCAGGAAGAAAGGCAGAGCACGTGGGGCACCTTTTCCACACGGGGACATCCAGCTTGGTAAGAGAAGCCTCCTTGGGGCAAGAAGAGGAGATCACAGAGAGAGCAGCAGGGCTGTGAGGTGGCTAAGCACCCTCCTAGGGTGGGGGGCCAGGCTGGACTGGAACATAAGGGAAGACTGCCCCGTGAGAGGGAGGCGAGGGCTGTAGAGAGGCATCCAGAGCTCCACTTGCAGCCACGTGCGGCGAGGCAAGCTATGGCCATGTTGGTGCTCGTGGCAGATATGGTGATGCTGATGGATTCTTCATGCTGCCCACCTCCAAGTTCGTCACGGTCACCCAGTGTCAGAAAGTGGCCAGCCTGAGGTGCAAGAGCGTGCTCATCACAGATTAGGCAGTGCAGTGCAAATGTGTGGTGGAGGGTCTTTTCAATGCACTCTACTCTGGCTGCCCTCCGCACCCTCCGTATTGCTGCTGGTTAGGGCGCATCGCTGCTCATTCCTTGGTGGGGGGTATTGAGGCTGGGCTGAGAGTGATTCATTTTATGAAATGACTGATTCAACATCTTTGACAAATATTTCAATGTGGGACTCTGGGGATTGCCTCTCCACACTGGACTAAACCAGGCACTAGGCATACAGTCTAATGCACCACAATCATCAGAAAAAGCGGAGATCTTTACCACTAGAAATACATTCAACAAGACACAGACATATGCACAGTCACACTTCAAGCTACATCCACTCTGGAAAATTTCACCCTGCCCAACTGCACACTCAATCACACTTCATCCATTCACAATCAGGCCCCAGCTTCAGTCCATGGATTTCCACACAGATTCCATCGGCCCGCTTCCGCTGGGTCCGTCTCCCAGACTCAGCCGGCCTCAGTCCTCACTGAACCCTAGCTCACACATGTACACACAAGCACAGCATGGGCTACATCCACTCTGGGATGGTCAACACTGCCGATGCGCACTCTCAGACACACTCCATCCACGCACAATCATGCCATGCTGCTGTGTCCGAGGAACTCGCCTTCAATCAGCCATCTCCTCTTGGACCACGGGGCTCCATTCCTCGAGGCTCAGGCGCTCGGGAGGTTCCCTCCTGGGAAAACCTGAAGTCCCAAGCGGCAAGCTGCCAAGGGAAAAGAGCATGGTGAGCAGGCCAGCCCGTCTGCCACCATCCACCCACGTCTCCTGAAGACATCCACCAGCTTCGGTCCGGCACCTTCATCCCCAGCATCCGCTGGCCAACCTCCACCAGCTTCCACCCATGAATATTCACCGGTTTCCTTTCTCTCTGTCTTATGGACACTAAACTGCATTCACGCCGCCACTCCACACCGGACTATGCCGTGCACTGGACTTGTCCTCTCTTCCCCCACATTCACATGCACCGGACTAAGCCGGGCACTTGGCTTGTCTCTTTCACACACATACACACACTGCGGGCTATGTCCACTATGGGACGGTCCACACCGCCCATCCACTCTCTCACGCACACTCCATCCATTCACAATCATGCCCCGGCTTCAACCCATGGGCTTCCACACAGCTTCCGTCAGCCTGCTTCCGCTGGGTCCGTCTCCCAGACCTCAGCCGGCTTCAGTCCTCGGGATCGGAGGGCTTCAAGGGCAGACAGGCTGTCCCGCTCAGCAAATTCTGGAGAGAACTTGCCTTGCCAGCTGCTGCCCTCTGCGCCGCCTTTGTCCTCTCCCGGGTCGATCTTTGGTTGTGTGAGCGTTTCCCCTCTGAAGAAACCGCCAGCGTCCCGAGGCCCTCTCTGGAAAGGAAGCATGTGAACGGTGGAGGCGCTACCAATACCAGTGACTGGGGCAACATGCTGGGGAAGTGGTGCTGAGCTGTGCCTCGTCTGCTGCCAGATGCCAATGGCCCTGACTGTTGTCCTGCTGAAGCTCTCCCATCACCAGGATGAGTGGCATCTATGGCCTCCCTCAGGGGTGTGTGGGAGCCAAGGCCAATGGCCATCAGGGTGGGTTTTCTTCTGCAGCCCGGAGCTCTCGAAGGATCGTTAGCCTAAATACTGGGGGGGATTGACAGCCTATTAATAGGTGAAGGATTAGTCTCCAGAGCTTCAATTATCTCATGCCATGTCTTATTGCTCGCTCGACCAATGGTTGCTATTGCGTGCTCCATTTTACATAATGGAAGGGTTAGGGTGTACGGAGAGGACTATTTATTGTAGTCTGGTTTGCTTCTTTTACTTCTGTCCTTTTGAAACTGGGCACCCATTACAATCAGGTATGTTTATTATTTCATCCTAAATTTGTATCCCCAGACTCCATTCTGAAGCTGCCAGCTCCTCAAGGAGAGAAACTCTAAAATAAACCGAACTGTGATCAAGAAGGGGCCAAACTGGTGAAAATCAGGCCTCCTCCAGAACAGGCTGATTAGTATGGATGGTAGGCAGCGTGAAGTCCTCAGACCCCTGAAGGACTCTGAGGGGTCATATCTAGAGATACCTGGACGTCTATATTATCACCATCCCCCGATGAGTGTGGGGATGGTCTGATGGAATGGTAAGAGAACAATTCCTTTGTGACTCACAGCATAACTTGGTGGCTTGTTAGAACAGCAAGAAGGGAGGGCCTGGAGATCGGAGACCAGATGGCCGAGGGAGGAATGTCTCGGAAGACCTTGTTTGCTATCCTCACCTAGAGATTTATGGGGAATGTGACTCTTAGCTGATAATCTCTGTAGAACACGGATAGCCCAATAATCGCTACACATAATGCGCATGTTACGGGAGGGGCTGGGACAGCAAATGGGGGGGCGTATTTTCTGTAAAAATCACTGAGAACTGATGATCGGTGCCCAGCTGATTTAAGAGCTGAAGTCCCCTTTGTCACAGTGCCGCAATAAAAAGCCATTAAAATCCACACCTTGTGTTTGATGCCAATTTGGCTTTGACACCAAGCAAACGACCCATTTTGGGGACAATAAGTCTGAGAAGATGGGCAGAGTACACCCATTGTATTGTGTGAAGGCACTTTGTTGTATACAGAAGGAGCCTAGGATGGTGCCCTAAATACACCCATTTTGTTGACTGACTGATCTTATGCCATGAAGGTGCTGTTGACTCTTCTGAGAAATGAACAAGTCAAGGAAAGGACGTTCCCGCACTTGTGCCGGCCTCCCCATCAACTCTTCCCCTTTGGGTTAGGATAATGCCTTTGTGTCCTGGAAGGAATCAGGCAGCCCTGTCTAGAGGCAAGAAGGAACCCAGTTGGAGGGAAGGTCAGGGGACTTCCACAGTCCCTGGGATGGCGCCCTGCACACGGCCCTTTCATTGTTGATGAGGGGCTGTAATCTTGGTGTCGTCTCTCAGCACCAAAATGATAGCTTTTCCTCCCTGGAGTTAAAGAAAAGGAAGCAAGGAACTGTTATCTCGGAAAAAGAGTGGTGGTATGGTATGCATCCGACTGGGCGGCCCCCGCCTGGTTTTCTGGATTACCTAAGAACCATCAACCAGATATACCTTTGAGACCAGTAGAAGCCCTAAGAAAAAGCCCACGCCACCATCTGGCTAAATATTGGGCAGGAAAATTTTATTTTCGAACAAGGGCCTCGAAAACCAGGGTTGTTTCCGCGGTACAGTTCCTATCAGAATTACGAGGGCGGAGGATCCTGCCGGATGAGGCAAATGGATGTAACCTCTCTGTCTACGTCAATTCCACTGGAGTTGGCAAGGGAAACCTGAAAGGGGGTTTCTTATCCACCCCTTCTTCAGCAGTACTCTGTATATCTAGGAATATATACCCCATTTAGTATTCCGTGAAACTTTTGCACGTACACTTTCTTATCATCACAAATGTGGTATCATCCACATATCATCGCCCAAAGGCAGCTTGACAGTTCTTGAAGACATGTGCTTCAAGTCTCTGCAGGAGCAGTTCAGCGACCGTACAGGAGATGGGTGAGCCCATAGGGGGTCCCCTTATTGCTCACATCAGGTTCCTTTAAAGGCTCTCTGGCAGCTCCAGAGTGGAGTCTGGGGTCACAAATTTAGGACGAAATAATAAACGTACTTGATTGCAACGAGTGACCAGTTTCAAAAGGGCAGAAGAAAAGGAGGCAAACAAGAATACGGCGAATGCTCCTCCCCATACAGCCTAAGCCACCGGCACACGAAGGGTGGAGAAGGAGATGTTTTCACCCAGCTCAAGGCGGGCAGCTGTAGGAGCTGGGATGCCTCGAATCTCATCCGAACTAAACCCGGAGAGCCGATCCCGCAAATCTCCCTGCTTTGCTCCTGGCCTTACAACTCCTGCTGAGACGCCTTGAAAAGGGAGGGCAGAAGGCGAGGATACCAACGAAGGGCGCGTGAGAGGCCCCCCCGAATCACGCGTCCCAGAAGGGAGACCGGGCCTACAGACTCTGGTTTTGAGGGGAGAACCCCGGATTTCAGCAGCGACCTCAGAATCATTTCAAATGCTTACAGTCCCTGAATTTCAGCCGTCGGCCAGGCGACCACATCCAGTGGCTTCTTGTGAAGGAGAAGGCAGGCAGGAAAACGTTCTCCCAACTCACCAGGATGCCTCGTGGCGCCCGTCAGCAGCCCCAGCTGCCCTGACCAGCCCGGGGGGCCTTCCTGGGCTGGTGCCCTCCAGGCAATGGCTCTGCACAGTCAGAGGCAGCCTGGTGAGGGAGTTGACACCTTTGTGACCTAGGCAGGGTCTCCAGCTACCTCACAGTCCCTGCAGAGCCAGTGGTGGCTGCATCCACGAGAGGAAAGAGAAATGGTAGCACCGACCGGAGGATCCCAGGGGGATCTTAACCCCGGCATTCCAAAATTCACACCTCTGGAGACTCCTGACCGCTAGAGCCCTGTGCCCAACCCAGGGGACTTTATAATTTGTGATTAATGGACACATCGAGGATTCCCCCTCATTAGACTAATTGCCCAACTCAACCAGGTGATTCTGCATGGCTTAAAAAAAGTAAACGTTTCCCGGGTCCAGTTGTGTCCAAGTCGGGCGGTGCTCATCTCCGTTCCACAGCTGAAGAGCCAGCGTGGTCCAGAGACGCTTCTGTGGTCACGTGGCTGGCACAGCTCTTACCTTCCCACCAATTTGGGTGCTACCTATTCATCTACTTGCATTTTCACCTGCTTTCGGACTGTGGGCGGGCAGGAGTTGGGCAAATTATGGGGGCTGACCCCGTCACGTGGGTCTTGAACTCGGGCTGCCGACCTTCCGGCCAACAAGCCCAGCATCTTAACTGCCGGCTTCCCTTCTAAAATCACAGAGCCAGTGAAACAACTGTTAAAAACAAAGCACAGTAAACACATCCAGGAAATAAATATAAATAGCCACTGAGATAATGAACCAGCTCATGGTACAGTTAGGAAATGGGGCCCTTGGCACAGCCCACGCCCAGGCCAAGGTACATCACCACACCTGTAAGGCCATCCTCACTCAGAGAGTGGGGGCTGTGGCAGAGGAGGCACAAGGTAGGGGTG
The DNA here is from genome assembly GCA_032468055.1 of Acrochordus granulatus. Classification (NCBI taxonomy): domain Eukaryota; kingdom Metazoa; phylum Chordata; class Lepidosauria; order Squamata; family Acrochordidae; genus Acrochordus; species Acrochordus granulatus. Next base: position 6,427 of record JANHZU010015186.1, on the reverse strand, counting down.
CCACCAGGCAGGGGCTGTGGCAGAGGAGGCACAAGGTAGGGGTGCCACCAGGCAGGGGCTGTGGCAGGGAAGGCACAAGGTAGGGGTGCCACCAGGCAGGGGCTGTGGCAGAGGAGGCACAAGGCAGGGGTGCCACCAGGCAGGGGCTGTGGCAGAGGAGGCACAAGGCAGGGGTGCCACCAGGCAGGGGCTGTGGCAGGGAAGGCGCATCTTCCGATTCTCCCCAGCCGATCCTCTTTTGCGGTGGCGATCTGCATCAGGGAGGCTGGCACGGTCGCAGCAATGCCAGCTTCCCCTTCCTGGTGCCCAGCTTGAGACGTGGAGTCTCACCATGGCGGTCTGTGCAGCAAGGTGTCTGGATGCCTCCCTGTCTCTTCGGGTCATCCCTGCACCCCACCTCCCCTTCCCGGGGGTCTTTCCCTTCCCCTCCTTCAGTGGACGGAACCCCACCCCGCTGTCCCAGCCAGTGGGAATAATCCCCGAGCCTTTCCTGCCTGGAGGTCCATAAGTTCTAATATGAAAAAAGTTTCAGTTGAATGTCGAATGTTGATTTTTAAAACTCTCCGCGTCACTCTACGCACTTCTGTCACGCCTGATGAAACGTGCCCCCGTGTTTTTCACACTTCCCACTGGGATTAGAAGGGCCATTATCCACTGCGCCTTTGGCTCAGCCGAGAGGTCCATTGGCCAGCACCTTGCTTGAGCTACTGGAGAAACTGGCCGGATGCAGTGAGCCTCCAGGTCTGCCTGGGGGGCTTCAAACACAGGCCAAGTGGCAAGCGAGCGCTTCCTGGCGGGGCGCCACTTCAAAGTGCTCATCGAGGGCGGCAGGGTTGCCATCGGTGCTCCTCTTCTAACGCCCGCCACAGATGTGAGTTCACCTGAGTGGTCTCTCACGAAAGAGCCGTGCCGTATAGGGAGGCGAAGCCGAGCCGTCGTTTGCGCGAGGCAGGATCTAGCAGAATTGCAAAGAGGGCTGCAGGCTGCGCTGAAGTCCTGCTGGCGCTTCGTACGTCCTCGGGGCCCAATTTAGTGTTGAGTTTCATCACATGTTTCAGGACCACAGTACTTGGGGAATCCAGCGGAGGCTCACCAGGATACGATTCCAGCTCTGTCCGCAGCATTTTGGCTTTTCTTTGTAGCGGAGGAAGGTAAAAACCCAACAACCCCTCCCAAACTCAGGCAACGGCTGAACGTGAAGAACTACCAATGAGCCGGTAGCCAAGCACCGAAGTTGGCCACAGCCATTCGCTCCAAAGGAGGGATGGAGGTAGATGCTCGCCTCAAAGAGGTCAGTTGAGGATGCCCAGATCACCCCTCTCTCGCCCCAGGCCCCAGCCCTTCTGACTTACACTGGGTGGAGTGGCACCTGTTAAGCAGGAGGGCATCGGCTGTCTGTGTTCCTTGCACCAGACCTTCGGACACTCGATTGGCCGCGCATTGGGAGACACGCAAGGAATTTGACTCCGGCACAGCAGTTCTCAGTGTACCTGCAAGACAGCAGTTAACGCATCACTGTGTTATTTGGCGAGCGCACGCTCCACAGAAAGGCAGCATTAAAAGTGCAGAACGAATAGGTGTGTACACGCGCTGGGCAGAGCCTCTCTGGGCTCATCGGCATTCCCCACCTTCGCTCTCTCCGTCCTGCAGCCTGAGTCGGGGATTCGTCTGAATGACGGTATGGGGGAAAAGCGGTTCTTGCGTCCCGTCGTTATGGCACCCTGAGAATTACATCCTTGCCGTACGGGAGGGCAGAAAAATTTGAGCCTCGATCAGGATACCAGCCAGCAGGATTCCGTGTCAGGATTTTTAAGGTCCTTGCCTCATCCTGGTCTTCACGCTGTCACACCTTCTGCTGGATGAGTCACCGGTAAGCATCGACTTCGCAGATTTGGAAGGTCAGAACCGTCAGGAGCAACTTTGAACACGTCTGAGCGTGTCAGTTCTGGTCGTGTCCTGTCATATTGTCAAGTGTTCAGCGGAATGATGGCGGGGGGGGAACTGCCCCGTGTCTGGTGGTTTTGGTGTGCCATACCCTACAGCACCGTCCAGAGGGAGGAGGTTCAAGCAAATTATGTCCAGGGCGAAGGGGGTCTGCCCTTCTCTTGACCCGTGAAACATCCAGGTCATCCATGCACATCCATGCGTATAAATCTCCCCGATTACGTAGAGGGCTCAGCCCCAGCTCAAACGATCCTTACTAACCTCTGCAGCTTTTGATATGATCGTGTCACTGGACTTTCCTTCGCCTTCAGTCCTCTGAGTTTGCTTTTGTGGGAATAGGACAGACCCATCTCAGGTCACTTAGAGCTTCAAACTACACACCAGCCTTCTTTAATACCGCGCCCTCGGGCGAACGGGACGTCAAGCTCCACGCAGCCCAGCGAGCATTGTGCATGCTGAAGAGAAATGTAGTTAGTTTACCATTTAGCTGACCCACTGATGCTCACTCTTAAAAATTAAGTCACAGAACTCATTCCCGCACTGCGCCAATCCACTGCGTAGTCTCAACATGTGAATCCAGCCATTACGGGTTGTAAGCAAGGGTTGATAAATTAACTTGTTATGAACCCAACCAGTTGTGGTTTATTCAGTGAAACGTAAGCAAAACTCAATGCAATGAGTGAATCCATCCTCAGTGTTAAAAAAATACAGATAAGCTGCCTTACAGCAAATCGGATCCGACATGTATTTAACACTGGCTACAAGATTTATGAGTTTCTTAGCATATTATAAACTATATTGATTTTTTTCAGCACAATTTGTGAGTTTAAATTATAGGTTATTCAACAAATCACACTTTGTGCTTCTGTGATTTAGAATTCGCAGAGTCTTTCAAAGCTCTCGCCAGAGATGCCCGGCATTGAATGTGGGACTTTCGTCAGCAAAGCAGGAGCACTAATATCCTCCCTCCCTCCCTCCCTCCCTCCTTCCTTCCTTCCATCCATCCATCCCATAATAGCTAGCTGAGAAGACAGTGCAATGGAGAAAGAGGAAAGGAAGCTGCCAGCTTTTAAGCATGAGATGGCAGTGGCTTTGGCGTGGGGCGGGGATTTCTCCCCCTTCCCTGCAAGATGCTTTTCACTTCTCATTCCACGAGCAAAAGCGCCTGCGACTTACGCATCCTCGCAAGGGGACGGGGCAATTCTCTCCCTTTCGCTGCCTGGGGCGAAGGGGGGCCATGCACATCCACAACACCTTTCCTCATGCTTCTTGCAGCAGGCAGGCTTCCGCAGGCCAAGGAGCCCTCCTTTCCAGCCCGTCCTATTCCCAATGTTGAATAAGGACTTTTTATTTCATTGGAGGGTCTCCCCCTACCAGGTCTTGAAAATGACTCGACACACATCCCGGAGGTGTCACTTTCTCAACCTCTTTTACCCTTGGACAAGCCCATTATCCCAGAATACTGAGCATCGGGTTCCTATGGTATTCCCAAACGCTCTGTTCATTTGAGAGACTTTGATTGGGTAAGGAGGAAAGACCACTACTCACCAAAATTGGTGTCTTCCGAGACGTGTGGAGATTTGTCCCTTTAAATTTCCAGCTTTCTTTTTTCCTGGAGCAAATCACACGATGGGTTGGTCTCTGGGCAGCAGGGAAATGCGAGGAGCCAGTGCCAAACAAAGTGTGACTGGGACGCACCACCCCATGTCCACCTTTTCCCCTCCACCGCTCCAAGCCCAAACTGGGCAGCTCTTTGACTGGCTGTGTCAAAAAACTGTCAGGGGAAAATCTGGCAATTCATTTAACCCGGCACGCTGTGGCCCAATTACACTCTGAGTCAGAAAGGTGGATAACAAAACTCTTCATTTAAGCGCATACATAAAGAGGGCACCTCGCTGATCCCTCAGCTAGAAGAGGAGCAAGCTAAAAGGGTACAGAATCGCTTTATACACCGTTCAAATGTTTTGGGTTTGAGCTGAGTTTATCCATTGGTTCTAGTCAATTCACACATTGCTGATGGTGCACACGTGTGCTAGCTTCCATGTAATATGTTGACAACCCATAATATGCATAGCACAATCCCAGTAAGCACCGCTCAGGAGGTGTAGTTTCAACCTATAATGAGTTGTAGAGTGCAAGGGATCAGCTTCAGTGACCTTGGCCAGCTTCACCCGGTTCTTCTCGCTACCCCAAGAACATCCTAACCTAGCAGGAACAGGAATAAAGAAACCTGGTAGTTAGAAAAACATTCATAAAAAGGAGCCTCTGGGTTGCTGCTGTCACCTGGGTGGCTTTCTGATTCCCTGCAGTTTGAGCTCCCAGTTTAATCCGATCTCAAGAACGCCGCTGCAAAAGCTCGCACGGAGCCCAGGTGGGCCAGGTCCAAGATCACGAGGATCACCTCCGTGCTCCCACTTTCCTGGAAAGCGGGGGAAGGAATTCGGAGCATTGGTAAAAACCTCCCAGTTCAGAGAGCACCAAGGGTTCCTCAATTCAACCTTTAGTGAAACATAAGCAAAACTCAATGCAATGAGTGAATCCATCCTCAGGGTTAAAAAAAAATACAGGTAAGCTGCCTTACAGCAAATCGGATCCGACATGTATTTAACACTGGCTCCAAGATTTATGAGTTTCTTAGTATATTATAAACTATATTGAGCCACAGAGGCGTTTACCTGTTGCCCTCTTGGCCTTCTGGGTTGGCTGCACTTAACACTTCCTAGATCTGTGGTGGTTGTCCTGCTCCATCGGATCGTAGCTGACTCCCAGGGACTCTCAAGCAACGGCTCTCCGAGCCAGGATGCTCCCCGGAAGCAAGAGTCATGAAGCAGAAACTCTCGCATTCGGGATGCTATCACAGGAGCCGAGGCATCTCGGGAAAGATGCTTCTTCGTGTACCGTGCTCAGTTTCTACGGCTGCTCCCCTCGCAGCAATGGCTCTGGGCGCGTACGACTGAAAGGAGAAGAGCAACAATCCACAGAACGAGCCTCTGAGGCAAATAAAGAATTGTTCCCAATTTACAAGAGACAAAAAACAGCAGAGCTTGCTTAACCTCCTGGCCCAAATGCCTGGAAACAGCCGGGTCTGAGTGCCTTGTGGAGAGGTTATTTATTCATTTATTCAACCAACTCACACACGTGTGGCACCGGGCAGGTTGTAACGTTAACAGTCTACAACCTAAAGTCCCGTTCCACTCTCTGGAAAGATGTTGTTCCATAAGGTATGCGCTGCAATAGAGAAGGCACGACGCCGAGTCCATAAAGATGAGGTGGTTTGGTAGAACAGACCCAGAGCATGGCCTCCCTGCAGCATCTCGAACTATCTTTCTTTCCACCTTATACAGCAGCATCATTTCTTCCATCCTCTATTGCCCCCATGCTGTGTGCAACAACAGGTCGTCTTCAACGTACAACAGTAATCGAGCCTGGAATTACGGTCTTGAGTCATGTCGGCTGCGTGGACCTTCTCCAGCTGGCACTGCTTGGAGTGCTTCACCTCAACCCCGATCGCCCATCTGCACTGAAGCAAGCGCAGTGCCCCTGTCGGAACTTACGCAGATGAGCTCCCAAACTTGGGGAAATCGCAGAGCTCAGCACACCCGGAGTGCAACGGAGGAGCCTCGCCCTGAGAAAACCACCTTCGCGATCCCGGGGTCTCATCTGCCAGGAGCAGAAGACAGAAAGGGGCCACCTGCCTCTCCCTCAGCATCTCTCCTGCATCACCATCAGAAGGAAATCTGCGTCCTGCGTGGAGAAAAACCATGGGCGGGAGAGAAATGCGCAGCAGGGCTCACCCATCTGATGTCGTACACAGCCGATTCTCCCCTTTCTTTGTGGGCAGCCAGAATGACACGGGCCCCTCGGCGGGCCAGTTCTATCACTGTGGCTTTCCTGATCCCTGAATTTCCACCTAGGAAAAGCCAGAGAAAGAATTCACCAAAATTGCGCAGCCTTTGCGGTGAAGCTGGAGCTGGGCCCATCTTTCTGAGGGCATTTGTGCGCCTGCGGAGTGCAGCTCTTGGTGACCTCACAGCAGTGACACATTTGCTTGGCACCGTTTCTCAACCGGAGCAACGTTAAGCTGGGGGGGCTTCGACTCCCACAATCCCCAGCCCGATTCGAGCTGTTGAAGTCCCCCAGCTTAATGTTGCTCCGGTTGAGAAACGCTGCCTTAGACAAATACCGGTCGCCCTCGGCCGTCTCCACTGACCTGAACGCCGCTGATGCTTCTTTTGCGTCCGCTCGCCACGAGCGCCTGCTGGACCAGCGCACCACGCAAGGCACTTGGTGAAGGAACCCCACGGCTGGAAGCGCGAGTCGGTCCCGGAGCCTTCAGTCGCTTCCAGCCGTCCTCGGCTCCCGCCCGCCCCTCGCCATCGCCGGGGATCTCCAGGCGCCGCGGCTCAGTGCCGCCCGCTTCCGCCCGGTGGGAACAGCGCTCGGGCCCGGGCCGAGGGGCCTGGACGGCGCTGCGAGCCTCCCG
>JANHZU010014842.1:0-13872 GCA_032468055.1 Acrochordus granulatus | reverse complement strand
TTGGGAAGAGATTGTTGAGGACGGAGCTACCAGGCAGGAGGAGAAGAGGAAGGCCCAGGAGAGGTTCATGGATGCTGTGAGAGAGGACATGCAGGAGGTCGGTGTGACTGAGGAGGATGCTGGAGACCGAGGAGGATGGAAGCAGAAGATTCGCCGTGGTGACCCCTGACGGGAGCAGCCGGAAGAAGGAGGAGGAGGAGGAGATACAGTGTTTGCCCCTGTTAGTGTTGGTGGCAGAATTTTTCTTCTTGGTGGTTCCTTGAGGAGGCCATTGTTTACGATTTGACTGTCAGTCTGAGTTGTGAGTTCCTTGACTGGGATGTTCTTCATGGCTTGCTCGTTGATCTAGTAGTTAATCTTGGTGTTAATCTCTGCTATCTAGTGTTGATTGCTGGTGAGAACATATTTTGGTCTTTTGCTGTCCTTTTAATTGTCTTTTTTAAAATGATATGTAGATGTTGTTTATCTCTTTGTGACTGCTTATGGCTGACTTGTCTGAGCACCAGACTTCCTGGAATTCTTCAGCATTTTTGGACTCAGCTTGGGCTAAAATGCTCACAGTTTCCCTGTTGAAACAACGGTGAAGTCTCTCCATGTGTAGTGAAATTAAGGAGTTTTCATCTTATCTTCTGACTGCTAGTTGGTGTTCATGAATGTGCTCTACTAGTCTTTTGCCTGTTTGTCCTACAAAGTGACTATTGCAGTCCTTTTTAGTCCTCTCTGAGAGGAAAGATGTGATGTGAGTTGCCAAATATTACTATTACTGTTATGAATCACTGAATTTTAATTATTTCTGCAGCTTGTCTAAATTTTATATACTGTTTTTATTTATTTATTTATTCACTGCCCAATTCGCAAAGAGCAACTCTGGGCAGTCATATTAAAAAAAATTTATGTTTTAATATTTTATTTTTACATTGCCCAGAGTCCCTGGGAGGGAGATGGGTGGTCTCTAAATTTGATAGATAGATAGATAGATAGATAGATAGATAGATAGATAGATAGATAGATAGATAGATAGATAGATAGATAGATAGATACCCCAAACATGGATAGACTAATAGTCTAACACACTGTGTCAATACAGCCCTTGGTGATACTGGATTAGGCTTTGTCTGCTGTTGACTGAATCATCCCTACCATATCTTTTGCTCAATGATGCCTCCAGGTATATCAAAACAATCACGATGGCAGAATCTTCATTACCACCATCTTTATGGAATCATACAATCATAATATTGGAAGGATCCTTGAAGATCTTCTGATTCAAGTCCTGCTCAGAGCAGGAATCCTCGGATTATCTCCAGTGATGAATCCATCATGATTCCTGGAGGTTGGCTGATCTATTAGTTCATAGTTCCCATGGTCAGGAAATTCCTCCCTATGTTGAGATTGGAACAAGATGTCATCTTGTTCTGCTCATGAAGAAGTTGATATCTTAGTTCAGCCCATGACAAGTGATTGCTCTTTTCCTTAGACATCAGAACAGTGGACCTCTGAGAAAGCACAGTCCTACCTTGTAGCCACTTCTGATACACACACACATACATAGATACATACACAGACCCATTTCTTTCTTCAGGTTCCCACTTCATGCTGCCTAAGGCTAAGATCAACTCTAATATCACCATTTTTGGTCTATAAGTAGTCCTCAAATTATGACCACAACTGACACTAACTTTCCCTAGCTAAGCAAGGTGGTTGTTAAGTGAGTCATGCCCAATCTTACAACATTATTTGCCACAGAATCACTACAGTTGTTAATTGAATCATATGGTCATTGAGACCATATCTGGCTTTTCCCATTGATTTTGCTTGTCGGAAGCCAGCTAGGAAAGTCACAAAAGGCAATCACATGACCCCAGGACATTGCAACTGTTGTAAATATATGCCAAGTACCAGAATTTTGATCATGTGATTGTGGGGATGCTGCAAAAGTTGTAAGTGCAAGGACTGGTCATAAGTTATTTTTTTCAGTGCAGCTATAAGTTTGAATGAATGCTAAATAAATGGTTGTAAGTCAAGGACTACATGTACACTCTCATAGCCATTATAGTTCCTTTCACAAAGTGTATTTCCAAGTACTGGTAACCCCTTTATGAAATAAGCCTCCGTGTTTAGCAGAAGATGCAGCTGATTACTCAGCCCAAAAATCTGTTTTAAACTAATTATATATTTGAAACATATTCATTCTTTTTGCTTTCATTAGCTCAGTTTGCGAATATATAAATCTTCATCATATCATTCGCTCAGTTATGAGACTTTTGATGTATCATTCCATTTTAAAAGATGGGCAGTATAGATCATCCCAACATTTGGATTCTTTTTTTTACTCATACAAGTTAAAGATAACTTGTATTACTTTCCGTTGCTTCTTCAAGAATTATTCCACTGGGGAAAAATTCACACTTTGCACATCACAAGCATCAGCGACTTTTGAGTTAAAATTCAAATCAGAAGAGAACATAACTTACGACCAGTCCTCAAGCTTACAATCATTGCAGCATCTCCACAGTCATATGATCAAAATCCTGGCACTTGGCAACCTTCATGTATTTGCAGCATCCTGGGGTCATATGGTTGCCGTTGTAACCTTCCCAGCTGGCTTCAGCAAGCAAAGTCAATGGGGGAAGCTGGATCCACTTAAGGATTTCATGATTCATTTAACAACTGCAATGAATTGCTTAATAACTGTAGCAAAAAAAGGCTGTAAAATCAGGTGTGACTCACATCTTGCTTTGTGTCTGAAATTCTGGACCCAGTTGCAATCGTAAGTCGAGGACTCCTATAATGGCTATATTCAACCATACATTTCACAAGGTCCCTTCAAGACTGAACTGCTGCATTTCTGCAAGGGAAATTGCAAAGAGGGCAACTATAAATCCAGCAGAGACATTGAGTGGTTGAGCTGTGATAACTTTGGTTAGTCTGGAAGTACGTGAGAGAGACTTAGCAAGCCATAAATAATTTACAGTCAAGAGTATTGTGCCCATCTAAAAATGGCCTTATTTGGGTAACCAGGTGAAAGGTGTTGGCAGACTATAGGAGCAGTATCTTTTCAGAGTCGCTTTTCCAAATGAGGTGGGTGGCATATACATTTAATAAATAAATGAATCAATCAATCAATCAGTAAATGCATCTTTCATGTCTGAAACTTCCCCTACAATCAAATAACTTAAATGATAAAGTCTGAATCCAATTTAGGCTATTGCACATTTTCCATAACCTACAGAAGACACACAGGGGTTTTCATGCCATTCCTTTAGGTGCAATTGCTTTATAAGGTAAGTCCCATGGTATTCAAAGAGGCTTATTTACTAAGGAATAATAAAAATAAATAACTGTTATTTATTTTTATCCTGCATAAAACAACTGTCCCTTGAAGGAAGGAGAGAAACGTGCACTAGAATTCTAAACCAGTTTTAAAATAAAAACTTTAGAATAAAAATTATAAAATAAAACCTGTTTAGAATACTAGTGCATGTTTCTCTTCTTCCTTCAAGAAACTGTTGCTTTATGCAGGATAAAAATACATAATATTTGTATCCTGCCTTTATTATTTTTACAGCTGAAACAGATGGTCCAGTTCATTTGAATGGAATTCACTAGTTGGTGACATGAGAAAGCATGTACTTAAGGCGCTCGCTATGGCAGGGAAGGGAGAAGAAAAATGTCTTTCCAAACAGCCTAATTTCCACTGATAATGTTCAACCCTTACCTCTTTTTTTCTGATGAGGAAAAAAAGAGAACAGATATCTCATTTACTCTGTGCAATTCCAAGATAAAAAAAATCAGGCAGAGATTTCAAAACTTTACAGCAGCATCTGGTTACATTTTTCTTTTCCCTGAACCCACCCAGACATACACTCACTCTCACACATAACACACACACACACAGATCAGCTCCCATCCCACCAGCCCGGTCTCCCATGGATCAAATCTCTCAATACCCACCTAATCTTGCGGCAAATGTTTGGTGGTTTCGACGTTGTCTGTCTGCAGTTTTCTAGTTTTTTTTCAGATGTTCCAACTGAATAAGTAATCTGTGAGAAGTTTCTCCTTCGGGTTGGAGAGGTGGGAAAGGGCTGGACTTAGGGAGGGTTGAGGGAGAGCTAAGTCACCGAAGGAACTGAGTGTGTGAGCAAAAATATTTCCCATAGATTAATCTCCGGCTGCAGTCATGAGAGCTCATCCTGGCTTCGGGTGAATGAGATCCTCCAGAGCACATGAAGTTTCAGCTGGGTAGAGATTTTATAGTGAGGCGGTGGGTGGGGTGGCTGGGTGTGTTACGTTCTCATGAGCTGCCAAAATTTGGTATTATTTACCTTGTCTGGTTTCCTGGAAGATTGTGGGTGGGTGGCGTCACAATGCTTCCCTCCTGGGACTCATGCAAGGATCCTAAAAGGAAGAGCCCCCATCTGTGCACACATATACTTGCACACACCAACACATGCAGCAAGATATATTTGTGCTTGGCAATGCTAACTGCGCACTGGTCTGGAAAGGATGGTGCACACCTTCAACATGATTTGGTTATTTTCAGGACTTAGCAGGAAGCTGAAATGGGAAACTGGGCTAATGCATCCAAGTGCCAATGTATTGTGGACCAAATGTCTTGTCAAAATTTCTTTTCTTTTTTTAAAGAAACTTTCCCTAAGAATTAGCAATAGACGTGGTTGCAGCAAAAGTGACTGCAGGGTTAACATTACTGTGAAACAAGCTTCTGCCTCAGCCTAATTCTCTTCTTCATTTCGCAATTCAGTTCCCAGACATGTGGGACACTGGCTGGGAATGATGGGGGTTGTCTTGCAGAACACTTGGAGAGAAACTGATGCCAAGAGTAGGACATTTATGGTAGTGTAAAGATTTGTAAACAGGCAGGGGGGTAGAATTCATGGAAAACAGTGTTAAGCCCAACAGTTGGTGAAACATCCATGCGTAAAGGCAATCTATCTTACAAGTACAGCTGCAGAGCCCAAATGGGGCATAGCTGCTAAGAGAGGGAGAAAGTGAAACAGGTAGACCTTGAATTAAGCAAGAATTTGTGTTTCACATGTTACAGTCCAGCCCAGCCTTCATTTTGTCCTGTCTTCCACGAGTGTTCAATTATAGTTTGAACAGTCCTCTACCCGCTTCAGGAAGGTATCAAAAAGATGACTCCAGCCTGTGGTTTGTTAATGTCACCACATGGCTGATTGTATAACACGGCAAGCCTGAGTTTGTTTTTCCAGGGAGCTCTAAGTAAACCATAAGAGCTGAGCTAGCTTACAGGTAGTCCTCAGCTTACAACTGTAATTGGGACCACAATTTCCATTGCTAAGAAAAATGGTTCTTAAGTGAATTGCATCTGATTATTATTTTTTGCCATGGTTGTTCAATGGATCACTGCAATTGTTAAGTGAATCACACAGTTGTTAAACAAATCTGGCAAAGAAGAGAAGATAGGAAGAAAAGAATAAAGAAGCAACTCCTGAACTTTCTTGCAAGAAGTGCAGGCAAATTAATGAATCCCCACCCCATGAAATTGTATAAATGGTTCACTTTTTCCTTTAGCACCCCAAACTATTTGTAAATCCAAATATCGTATTTTCTGTCCAGATCTTGGCAAAAAAAATTCATAAAAGGCTTTCAGAATTTTATATAAGTATTTCTTATTTTAGCTCTATTCAAACAAATCAGTTTTATATTCCTCTCTTTCACTTCTAACAATCTTAATTTTTTAATGGAAGGAGAGTTTTTAAAAATCTCATCTATTGTAAAGGAAGTGCTTTTTAAGACTGAGCAGCAGCTATGTGTCACCATCAAAGTTTTACTCCAGATTGTTGGTTTATAAATTGCATGTGGGTTTTCAGAATTAGTACACAAACTATTTCAAAGTTCAGTCAAATGTGATGATTAATTAAATTCAGTGTAATGAACCAAAGGAAAATATGGGAAAAAATTATGCCTTGGTATTTCAGTCCTGACAGAACAATAGCAGCAGAAACAACAGTAACATTTTGACATATATATTTTAGGAAGAGAAAATGCACTGGAAATAAAGATAGTTTGGATGGCTGGGACAATTCAGGATCAGCACGTTCAGCTTTAAAATGATTTCCATTATCTACCCTTTTAGAAAAGTTGTTTAGATTGTATTTAATTAAATATTTTTGCATGCTCTCAGATAAGCCCAGTTTAGGACACATTGGCCAGAGAAATAGGCTCCTTCAAACCAACCAACTTATTGATACCGTATTGAATTTATGAAACTCACAGCTACAAAACACAACTGTCTTCAATGGCTTAAATTAAGGGCACACACATTTTACTTCTTAAATGCATGGTAAGTGTCACACTCCAAAAATGAACAGGTAGGGTTGGAGGGAAAACTACATTTCATTTGATCTGATTTCATTTTTCTTTAAAATTCGTTTATCTAAACAAAGAACAGAAATGGCTTCTCATCGCCTTTTGGGCGATTATGATTTATTTTACTACTTCCCACTCTAGTCTACAACACTGATTCCTGGTGTCTCCTTTCCAAGTGGGAATGAGGCCTAATCTTGCTTCACTTCAGAACCCAGATTTGATAGCCAGAAACTGCTGTCTCTGACTTAAGTGCCTTTAAAAGAGGCAAATTTAGGTGGACTCCATTGATAACAAGAAGACAAATTAGCAGGCTGAAGATCCTCAAAGCTGATAGAGACATATAATTTTGCAGGGGGGGGCTGAAGATTAAGCCACCCCCTACAAACACAGTGCCATGTCAGTGCTGATTTTTTAATTGGCCCATTTAAACTGGTTATGTGAATGGAACCTGCCAGTGTAAATGACACAGTCTACAGAGAATAAATAAATAGACAGACAGACAGACATTGAAGAGAAAGGATGGATGGATGGATGGATGGATGGATGGATGAACAGAAACAATCAATGATAGCAATTCACAGGGAGACTCTGGAGGAATGTAGCTGTTAAGGATTGAGCTGGGATACAATAAAGAGGGACCCGACCCTTTCTCCCATGTGCAACACTTTCAGTTCCAGGGGAAAGTCGGAAAAAGACCTTTCTAAGCAGCAGCCTCTATGGGTTTATTATCATGTATAACTGGGATGAGATTTCTAGCAGCCAAAGCAAACCTCATTCATCTAACTCTTGGAATATCAAGTGTAGCCTCATGTTTGCCCAGCAGATCTCTGTAATGTTGAAAAACTTGATTTAAACCAACTTCCCCCATCCAGACATCTTCTGGATGCATGGGATTATGACTTTCCAAAGAGCCATTGGCAATCTTGGCTGAGACTTGGTGACATGGAGGGTGTTATGGTCCTCGCACATCTGCAAGGTGTGATGTCAGAAAACATGGCTTCAATTTAACAACCAGCCCCCATTTCACTGGTTTGACAAAATGTCTGAATTAGTCACTGTCCTAAAACATGTTATTAACTCCAACTTTGGATGAAGAAGACATCTGTGATTAATATTCATCCAGCACAAGGGTTGAGCAAGGACCTGAAAATATTTAATCTGGAAGGATGGGAGCCCGAGAGGGAGATCCAGTTAAAAACAGATCCTGAAAATGATCATCTCTAGTGCAGATGTTCAGAAACAGGCCAACCCAGTTGGGAATCTTAAAATCACCCTCAAACATATCCAGGGGCCTTTTAGAATTGCCGTCTTCTTCGTGGCCTCTGCTGATGTATTCTTAAGCCTGGGAGGGAGAACCTACAGAACATCAGATGTTGCTGAGCTACCTAATCCATCATCCCTGACCACTGGCTGTGTACAATAGGGCTCTAAGGAATGGCTGTTAACTCACATCCCTTTCCTTTGTTTAGTTTCAGAGCTGAATATTTCTTCTGCATTTCTCTCCTGTTTCTACAAGTGGCTCTTAAGACCACAATTGGGACCAGAATTTCCATTGGAAAGCAAGGAGGTTGTTAAGTGAGTTGGACCCAGTTTTGTGACTGTAAAAGTGGTGCAACTCACTTAACAACTACCTTGCTTAGCTACGAACATTCTGATCCCCACTGTGGTCATGGGTCAAGGACTGCCGATAGTTTGTCAATGCAGAAGCAGTTTGCTTTTGTTCCTTGGTTGCTTCCAGTCTGTCCTTGGTTTGGAAAAAAGTTGCTCACATAATCATTTATATTTGTTATTTCAAATAAATTCATTATTTATTATTATAGGGGATGGCCACCAGATTTTTATTAACACATAGTTATTTGGGTTAGTGATTAAGGCACAAGGTGAGATACCAGAAGTTGGTGAGTTCTAGTTCTGCCTTAGGCATGAAAGCCACCGAGGTGACTTTGGGCCAAGCACCGGGAGAAAGCTGATTGGTTCTGGGCCAATCGCTCTCTGCCAGCCAGCCCACCTCACTGCGTTGTTCTGGGGAAATAGGAAGAGTCAGGAATATTGGATGAGTTTGCCACCTTATTTATAAAAATAATAAAGCTGGAATGAAAAATCTAAAGAAAACCCCACTCGGGTGTGAGCTGATGCTGGTCTGCCTGCAAGGGCACCACAGCTCCCAGTTCAGTTCTTCCGCTGTTGAGGACTTCACAGCTGGATTTTTTTGGAATGGGCATCAATCATCATCATCGCCACCATCATCAATCTTAGCCGTGGATTCTCCCCCTCGGCTTCCCAGTCTTCGTTATCAGGCTCCTCACCCTCGGTAGATTTCCGTTCCTTCCTTGCTGTTGGGTCTTTCGGTCTTCTGCTGTCCAGGATTCCTCCTTGTCTCTCACTCACGTTGATAAGATCCTGCTCCATAAGAGCAAAAGATTTCTCTGCGGAGCATCTCCAGAGGCCACCATTAAATCACGGTTCCACTGGTAGGGCTCAGTGAGGTTTTGCCATCTGTACTTCCCTTAATTGGTCCGGGCTCAATGGCTTTTGAGTAAATTGGTACGCTGCTGGGAGCAGGAATCAGGGGTGAAAGGAGTGAGGAAGGTATTTAATTTTCATTCTGAGCTTCTACTTACTCGCTCGCTCGCCAGGAGTCTCTCCAAACAGTTTACAGGTTCATCAAAATAAAATTATTCATGTCGTCCAGGCTCTAATGTTAAACACACGCATGGAGGATGCAAGAACAAGGAGGAGAAAAAGCAGAAACCCCAAATGTTAGTTCTTTCACAATGCTTCCAATGACTCAGCTGGAATGAAAGTGATTTGCTTTTGGTTATGTTTTAAAGCAGAGCTTGGCTTGGCTGGGTGAAAAATTTGGTGGCTTGATCTTGCTCGAAGATGTCCTAACATGTCTAGAAAGCTGATGGTATTCACAGGAAGAGCACCTGGAGGCTGGAGTTCATGTGGATTGGCTCTTTCACTCCAGCCATTGCCCCTGATAACTAGATTCCCTCAAGATTAACTTGGAGGTAATCACAGGTAGTCCTCGACTTATGACCAAAATTGGGTTCAGAATTTCTGTTGCTAAGCAATGTGGTTGATAAGTGAATCATGCCTGATTTAACAGTCTTTTTTTGTCATGGTCATTAAGTGAATTCCATGGTTATTATGCAAATCCAACTTCCCCCATTCACTTTGCTTTCAGAAGCTGGCTGGGAAGGTTGCAAATGGGGATCATGTTACCCCAGGAAGCTTCAACCATTGTAAATACATGCCTGTTGTCAGATGAATTGTGATCATGCAACTTCAGGGATGCTGCAGCAATCATAAATGTGAGGACCAGTCATAAGCAACTTTTTTCAGTATTGATAGAATAAAATATCTGTAGCACAAGGTTGAACTGTGGGGTCCTGGGTGCTCTCTAATATTGGTTGTTTTTTTGCAGGCATTTCATTTCCAAACTTGGTAACATCATCAGTTCTAGGAAGGAATGGGGTTAACTCCTAAAAGTGGATGTGACTTATCAACCATCTTGCTTAGCAATGGAAATTCTGGTCCCAATTGTGGTCATAAGTTGAGGACTACCTGTATTAGCTCTGCATTCTCTTTAGTCTCGGCCATGTTTTACTCTCATTCTGTATTTCTCTTACCCCTTTCAGCAATCTATAACTCCATCTTCATTCAAAATATTTCAGTTCAGGTTTAGTCACTTTATCACATATTTTCTCTTCAGCACCAAATATTCATTCATTCATTCCTTAATTACCTGTGAAAGAGCAAAAATCTGTTTCCCACACTCCCTGCGCAATATATAAAGCTGCATTGATTCCCCACCCACCCAAATGTTGCTCATGATCACTACTTGCACACTTTCAGTTTGGAATTCAAGGTCCTTTTCGACCCTTCCCCAAATGAAGCTGACCCACACTGCATCATTTGCATAATTCTTCTGTCCTTCATTAAATATATCCATGTTACATCAAACAATCTAATAATTCATATTTTTAGAGTTTCAATTATTTTTGCCATGAGTATGTAAGTATGGCTTAACCAAAACATCGCTTTTTCTAAGCAGCTATAAAACAGTCACTGTTCTTATTCACTCTTGATTTTTCAAATGACAAAAAAAGTCACATTTTTTACTCCGTTATCTTGTCCTCATCCATTCATGTACGCCACCCAGCTGAATAATGTTTTCCACAGAACCACATTCATTCAGAACTGTTGCAACATTTTTCCCCCTAAACTCATCCATCACCTTCACTGAATGGTTGCACATAACTCCCCTCCTTCCATTTGCACCCACAACAATCTGGATGACCCCAATTCATATATTCTTGGTTTTTCCCAGTGTTTTTATATATGACTAAAACTTTTTGTGTCTGAAACCTTTAACTGGGTGAAATAGTGCACCATATCTCCTTCTTTCCACAAAAAAACAGGGCAAATTATGGCGAGTATGATAAGCATTTCATATTTCACTTCTGCATTTTGGCACACTCACATATGTGTGTCTGTGTCTCTATGTCTGTGACTGGGATGCAAAGAGAGAGGTGGTTATCTTGTGGCAGGAAACATCTGAGATGGAGAGAGAGTATGCTTGTTGTCCAGAATTTGCACAGGAAGGTGCAATGTTCTGAAAGCTGCCAGCAAAACCGGTTGGACTCCAAGGTTACTGGATGAAACTCAGGAATCAAGGAAGAGATACCATCCGGCTAACCCGAGAGGTGGAAGATTATCCAGAGACACAAAGGAAGTTCTAAAGATCCAAACTGCCCCATAGCTACCTTTATAACAGGAGATCAAATCCAACACAACATCAGTCTATAAAGAGTCCAATGCGAAAAAAAGCTCACTTATATACGGAATTTAACCACTATTTCAAGCATTTTATTAAGAGCACGCCAACGTGACTTGGCAGTTCATTGTTTATTTATTTGTATTTATTTGTTCAATTCCTATAGCCGCTCCTTGTAATCAATGACTCTGGGGGGCTTACAATAAAAAAAATATGCCACTATCACACAGTAAAACATTTCAAAATAATTACACCATTAAAAATCTAAAATAATAATTCTTCATATCATATTGTGTATACAAAATTCTTAGGAGGAATTTTTATTTTCTTCCCTTGGGCTTTAATCAAGTTTTATTGGAAGCCAGGGACATTGCACATTGTTAGAGAAAGTTTAACACAAGGAAAGACACGCTGTTTGTGCAAACACAGGCAGACAGAATTTTTTCTACAGGTAGTCCTTGACTTACGACCACAATTGAGACCAGAATTTCCATTATTAAGCAAGGCAGTTGTTAAGTGAGTCACGCACAATTATTACAACCGTTTTTGCCACTTTTTGCCATTTTTGGTGGTTAACCAAATTACTGGTGAAGTTGTTCAGTGAATTATGCAGTTGTTAAGTGAACCTGGCTTCCCCCATTGGCTTTGTGTGTCAGAAGTCAGCCAGAAAGGTCACAACTAGCAATCGCATGGCCCTGGAAAGCTGCAACCATCATAAATACATGCTATTTGCCAAGTGCCCAAATTTTGAACACATGACTGTGGGGATGCTGTGATGGTTGTAAATGTGAGGACTGATCGCAAGTCACTTTTTTCGGTGCTGTTGTGACTTTGACCCATTGCTAAATGAATGGTTGTTAGTCAAGGATTATCTGTAGTGAAAAGCTAGACTTCTGTACTTATGAACCAAACAGGAATCCGTTCCACTCCTTTTCCCCAAATAAATGAGAAATCGTAGCTGAGCTCGGTGCGTGTCTTATATACCCTTCTGTATTTGTTGGAAACTAGTGAAAACCACGTCCCCACAGGTCTGAGTTGGCTGAGTGTGAGCAAGCTCTGAGACTTCATCGAGAGGTTTCTGTCCAGTGGTACCAGATGTTTTCCAGCTTAGAAAAAAAATCTCACCCCTAAGAAATGCAAAGAATTCCAAAGTAGGATTTTTAAAAGGGATCCGTCTGTTACTCAGCCTGCAACATGAGTGAAAGGGCGGCCAACAGTGATGAGAAAGTTGATATTGTGGCGGAGGAATAGGAGGGGGGAAACGTAAGGAAGAAATTGGTTGGCCGGGGGTCAGTTTGCAGCAGTTGGCAATTCACAGATGGTTCGTACGCACTCGAAGGCGTGAAAGTGGGTTCTCTCGATGCATCCTGCCTGCCCCCTACCGAGAAGAGATGGTCATGCCTTCTGCTGGGAACAGAAAATCTCCCAATAACAGGAACAACAAAGAAGAGGCTATTTATTTATTGATATCCTGCCTTTATTATTTTTGCAAATAATAGGCAGCAAACGTATTTAACATACCTTCCTCCTCCTATTTTCCCCACAACAGCGACCCTGAGAGAGAGTGATTGGCCGAAGGTCACCAGCTGGCTTTCATGGCTAAGACAGGACTAGAACTCACAACCTCCTGGTTTCTAGCCTGTTGCCTTAACACTAGACCAGACTGGCTCTACATGCTGATCCATATTTTAGATCAGTATGTGTTTCTCAATCTCAGCAACTTTAAGATGTGTGGACTTCAATTCCCAGAATTTGGAGTTGAATGTTCATAAACAGACTGCTTAATAATCTGTTCCAGAGTTTTGCCTTTATCAAGTCAAGCTGACTGCTCTGTACAGGTAGTCCTCAACTTATGTCTAGTCACTTAGCAACCATTCAAAAGTCCAATCTGGGAGTTACTTACAACCCAGATTTGAAGTTCAGATGGTTGCCCCCACCCCTGTGATTACATTCCCTTCTAACACTGATGATGCTACTAGTTTAGTAATGAAACATCTGCAGAAAAAACAACCAAGCTCAAAAAACACCAAGGACTCCACAATTCAATCCTGAGCTACAAATATTCTTTTCTATTGCTCCCCCCCAATCTCTCAGTCCATAAAAGCTATACTACCCCATCAAGAATCAACCCCACAGAATCAATTTTTTTCAATTAATATTTCATTTTGGTTGCCTAAACCTGATTTCACAGAAAAGGACAAAGGTTAGAAGGTGGAGAAATCTTCATTTCTGCACTCCCTCCGTTTACACCTCTCTGCTCTGCTTAGCCATGGACTTCTTCTTGGGGACCTTCATAGCAGCCTTAATTTCTCGGGTGATTATTTCTTGCCATGATTGTCTGTGAACAAGGAGGAGCAATCTGTTACTGGGTCATAGCAAGCCAAGCAGCAGGAGAGTTCTTGCATTTTGTTTTTAAATGAGACCTCTGTTCCCCCTGGTTCTCTGTTGTTCTAGAATCAGGCAGCCAATATGTTTAAATAATAATTTCACTTGGAACAGCTGACATCCTGCAAGGATAAACACCATCAGTTGTCAATATCTGCCTACCCCAGGTCCTTGGGAAGAAGTGGATAAAAATGCCAAATCCTATCTAAACCTCTGGCTGATTATGACGAACCATAATAAAATGGCAAGACAAAGAAGCAATGGTGCATTGGAAGATCTGTAAGAAATACTATTTGCATGAAAACACTGGTAGGACCATAAAATAAAGTAATAGAAAATGAAGAAGTTAAATT
>JANHZU010014835.1:0-13875 GCA_032468055.1 Acrochordus granulatus | reverse complement strand
TTGTTCAGCTTTTAAACATGCCGGAAGTGCGAGCAGTGACGAAAGCGATGCTTCATTCTGCCTGCATCTTGGTGAGTGGGAGCCATAAAATGCCCAAAGGTGCACCAGAGCTGAGTTTCAGATTGGCATCTGATGGACCATCTCCGCTAGGAAAATACTTGAAGCTGCTTTCAGAATCGGGGTACGGGCCGTTTCCAATTCTTCCTCCTGTTCTTCATGCTTTGCGCGCCTTCGCATTGCGCTGAGCGAGAAAGAATATAAACGTGTGTCTGGTTGCTTTGGCGTTTTCATGTTGTGACTGTTTTGAAATGCTTTATTGTTCGATGGCGGTCTATTGTTTGATCGGAAGCCGCTCAGAGTCATTGATCGAGAGGGGCGGCTGGAGAAATTGAACAAATTTAACAAGAAATAAATGAAACAAGGCTCTGTAGGAGGTACGCTTTCCGTGAGAGTTTTGCAGAGCTGTGATTTACCAGAGCTGGATCACCAGCAAACCGTGGCTGTCATGTTGCCAAGATAGCAATAAGACCGTATTTGTACTCATCTGGAGTTGAGCATGGCTCAAGGGAGACTTTTAATTGAACATCTGCTCTGCACCCCCCCTCCTGTTTTGGTTCTTGTGTGGGGTGTTTTCTCAGTGCAGGGGCATCTCAAACAGGAAAAGGCAATCCTATCCAGTAAAGGAGATTTTTGGTTTGTTTTGTTTTCTTAATGCATTTTATTCAAGAATGCAATTAAGCCACCAGGGCAGGATTTCCTTCTCAGCCCTTCCTCCCTTCTTTGGGAAGCTTGGGGGCCATTTAAAAGCAGAACAGGTTTTTCCGCGCACGGTGATTTTTTTTCAAACGTAGAAAATGATCACAGGTAGTCCTCGACTTACAACCATTCATTTAGTGACCATTCCAAGTTAAACCAACACTGAAAAAAGGACTTATGAGCAGGCCTCATACTTACGACTGTCAAGCATCCCCGGGGTCAAAATGTAGGTGCTCGGCAACCGCCATGCATTCACAACAGATGCACCGTCCTAGGGTCCCGAGATCTCCATTTGCGACTTTTTCCAGCTGGTTTCTGACAAGCGGGGAAGCTGGGTTTGCTTAACAACCACACGACTGACTTCACAACTGTCGTGACTTGGTTCACAACCATGGCAAAAGAAAAAGGTTGTAAAATTAGGCACGACTCGCTGAACAGTCGCCTTGATTAGCAATGGATATGCTGGTCCCAACGATGGCCGTCAGTCGAAGACAAGCTGCACATAAAGTTGGATTGTTTAGCATGACTGACATAGGAGGCTGTGGGCCATATGCTTCTGGAGGGACCCGTCCCTTGCTTCAAAAAAGTTTGGGAAGACTTGTGATAAAATGACGAAGGCGGAAACCGTCTCGCGGGCACACTCAGATAGGCCAGGGTGCGAGCCCGAGCGCCTTTGCACGCTCTTCTGAAGACCCCCAAATCCAGCATGTTTTCCCAGCTGCAGTCGCTCCAGCCCAAGGCGTGGTCCAGCTGGCTCACTGCTTCCCCATCTGCAGAGAAGGCAAATCATCTCTTTCTCCAGAAATCGAGAACCCCAAGAAGAAACCTAGATCAGCCCTCTGGCCTTTTCCGTCGGCCAGTCTAAAAAGTCTGCTGGACTCTTTCATGGATTCATCTCCGCCCGCTGGACTTAGGCTGAGTTCTTTGCCAGAAGCTCTAATTGGCGTTTCCTTAAAGAAAAACCAAAACCTTAACCAGGATTCGTGCTATTGCAGCTCTGAAGTGAGCAGAGAGTGACCTGACTCTGAGCAGGGTGGACGGCAGAAGAAATTAATTTAGTGGATGTGAAGTTCCAGGAAATGATTCAGCTCCCTGGCCTAACAATCGCCTCTGTCCGCTCTCTTTGCACATATTTTCTCTTTTTCCCCCACCCACCTCGGTGCATTCATTGACTTCTAAAGGGGAAGTTGGTTAACTTGAGAATTGCTTAGGAGCTTATTTTTCTTTAAAGGGGGACGTAGGAAGGTGTGGTCAATGCTGGCAGTTTTATCGGACAAAATTATTTATTTGGGCATTGGAAACAGCCGTGGGTGATTGGACAAAATCCTTCTGGGTTAATAAGTCCATATATATTATCTCTGGTTATACATCTGAATTCTTTTTTAAGGTAAATCATGGTGGGATCAAGCTCAGAGAGTCCTTGATTTATGACCCCAGTTGGGATCAGGGTTTCCACTTTTTCGACCAGTCCATCCTCTCTCTGACTCGCGGACTTCACTGCCAACTCTTCCCGGTTTTCCTAACGTTTGAGCAGCCAGCAGAATCTGCTTGGGTGGACTTTAAATCTGTGCCTTCTGCTTGGACATGCCGGGGAACAGAGCTGGATGTTCCTCTTTGGAGCATCCTTTTCGGAATTGGCAGAGTTTTCCCTGCCATCTCTGAACTGCTGCTCTCCGATGAAGTTTCTTCCCACCTCTTTCCGTGTGACTTTATTTTAAGCCTCCTGGTCTTCCAAGCCTAACCCTAACTAACCCTTTTCTAAGCCTGCTTCACTTTCTCTAAGCCCAAGTGGGAAAATGCATTCGGAACGCTTTGGCCTTCGAAGCCCCGCAGAGCAAGGATCCAGATTTCTTCCGCTGGAAGAAATGAGCCCAAACCCCCCACTTTCCATTTTTAGCCAACTCCAATGGCAGGTTTTCGCTTTTCGGAAAGTTTACGAAGTGAATTGATTTCCTGTCCTGTCCTGTGATGTCTCCAGAACAATCTTTGAGTCATTGGACAATATTTGACCGAGAGGAAAAAAATGTGACTGAATCATAAAATGCTCGAGCAACTGGGATGCACCAGCAAACACTTCCGGAGGTGAAGAGAGGAAGTGGTGTGGCTGAGACGGAAGAATTGAAAAATTGCAACTGGAGGCTCAAGAAACGCATGTTTTTCCATCTGTAGGCGCCCCGATTTGAAATATTTAAATGCCGCACAGGTAGTCCTCAGCTTACGGCCACAATTGGGACCAGGAGATCCCTTGTTAAGCAAGACGCCCCTGATTGTATCATTTTCTTCACACTTGTTCAACGAATCACTGCATGTGTTCGGTGAACCACCAGGTCGTTCAGCGAATCGGCTTCTCACACTGATTCTGCTTGTCGGAAGTTAGCGATCACTTGGCCCAGAATCCATGCCGGTTGCCGAGTGCCCGAATTTTGATCCCACGATTGTGGGAATGCTGCAGTGGGTTTAAGTGCAAGGAGTGGACATAAGTCGCGTTTTTTTAGCGCTGTTGTAACTTGCGAAACAAATGGTTGTAAGTCGAGGACTACCTGTGCATCTAGGAAAATAAAATAGTCTGAAAATTTAAAGAGCTCGCACTGATTTGTGGTTTGGCTAAGCCGTAATACAGTCCGGGTCAGTCAACCATGATTTATGCAAGCATTTGCGGAGCAACCTGTGGCTGCATTGGCCTTCGACTCACTGTTGCAGCTCTCGAAGGATCTCTGCCAAACCCTGCATTGGTCAAACTTGTTTGGAAACTGCCCGTTGTAGCGGGGAGATTTTTGCCTCCCCCCCAGGTTTTAAAAACACTTGGGGAAGACAAGCCTGACATTTTCAGCTCCTCTGAAGTGACCTCATAACAGGTCACTTCTCCCCTAGAGAAAAGGAGCTGCCGGTCCTTGGCTTTGTGTGAGCACAGTCAGGCTTTCGTGGTTCAGAGAAATCATGGCTTGGATGCCCTCTTGACCACCTGATTGCGTAGATCAGCCCCGAGCGATTCAAATCGTTAACTCTGTTCAGCGCACCGACCCAACCGCGTGTGGACACTTTGAACTGAAACTGGAGTCAGGGCGGTTGTCCCGACTCATTTTAACAGAAGCGTCTGCGCATTTTTCAAAGACTTTCTGAATCTTCACGCGCCGGTTTGGAGGTATCCGGCTGGATTCGGTCTGGAGGTTTGATTGAACCTTCCGATAAAAATTTTCACCTCCCAGCAGCTGAGCAACGTAACCCTCCTGACTGAACGGGTTCAAATAAAGCCACTGGTGCAGTTAACCCAGGAATGAGCAAGCGGCGCATGCTTAGTGAGACAGGAACGCAAAATCTGTTGAGAAGATGGTCTCGGTGAGGCGCTGAAAGCTGCTGCTGCTGCTTCTGGACCCCTCCAAATCGTGGCTGGGGGCTGTGTTGGCATCCATGCCTCCTCTTCTTGGCAGTGTGAATTGCACCAGTTCTGCCTGGAAAGAGCAGCGCATTTCTTCTGCGGAGCCGTGCCAACTGCTGTGAGATCATCCTGGATTTAAAACCACAGGAATGCAGGTGTCAGCTTGCTTTTAGGGGAAGGTTACCGCTTTTTGCAGTTGGACCCCAATCTCTGGAGGGGTAAGGTTGCTGTCTCTTCCTATCCTCTGTGGAGCAAGTTTTGGGTAGAGTCTGTCTCTGATCTTGGACATCTTTTGATGTCCCTCTTGGAGATGTTAGGTCCCTTTGACTTCTTGTGGCCAAGAGAAGGTCACTTTTTAGAGAGATGTCTGGAAGAAAACCCAGTAAACTCAGCATATTTAGCAGATATTGTTTTCATGCTGGGTTCTCTCCTTGGGGGTGTTGACACAGTGAAGCCTGCCCGTTGTGGTTGTAGGTCATAAGGATGTAAAACAAGTCAGTCCCATGACAAACCTGATGTTATGATTTTTTTTGCAGTGGTCATTAAGTGAACACAGTGGTTGTAAAACAGACGTGAAGGTGATCAAGCGAACACCGCGGTGGTTAAACGAACCAGTTGCTTTCTTTGAGTTGGTTTTGCTGAAAACCAGAATTTTTAAGTGCCGGTTTCCTGCAAAACCATCAAACGCGGTCATGTGACAATGGGACACTGTAAATGGTCATCAGTGCAAAGTGTCAGAAATGGGATTATGTGACCATGGCAGGAGGGCGACCATTAATTCTAAACCGTCTTTTTTGGGGCCACTGTAATTTCAAATAGTCACTAAGTGACTGGTCATAAGTTCAGAACTATCTGTACTTAGAGTAGTATTGAAGATCACACATCTTGAAGCTGCCAAGGTCAAGAAACTTTAACTTAGAAGATGCCTTAATTGGGCTCAGCTCACATTCACCACAATGTGCTGGTCTTGGTTAGATTTAACCTCAATGAGTTTGTTATGGATGATGGGTGCCAGACCATCATCGTAGTCAGGATCTGATTTTTCTTTGGGCATAGCATGGTATTATCTCTTACTAAACTGGGTTTATGGGGCAACAAGTGGCAAAAACTCAGTTTTTCTTTATTCATAAATACAATTAGAATGTAAAGTTTTTCTTCTTTTCCTTCAGATGTTCATGGTGGCCTCCATAGTTTATGTCCTCCTACTATTACTCATAACAACAACCCTGAGAGGCACCCAGGGAACTTCTGTGTGCCTGATGGTGGACTTCAATCTGGACTTCTCTACTTGTCTATTTCAATTTGTATCTTGCTTCTCATATCCGAGGTATCACCAAAAGAAATCTGGTTCCTTTCCCAACAGGCAGATAAAATAGGTCCTAATTGCACTCCCAGGGAAATACTTCCCTCGATTGAGGTAATGGAGGGAAGATCCCTCTCCCCTGAGCTGGAAAAATGGGGAGCTTGGAACTTGGCAGCATCTTTTGGGGAGCGTTCTTCTTCTTCCACATTTGTACCCATTGAACATTCTGGACATTCTTCAAGGGAAGCCCCAGGTGACGTGCACTGCAGTAGTCTAGTCATGAGGTGGCCTTATCTGGTTCTATTGTCATCCAACAGCATGTTCTTTTGGATTTACTTTCAGCTGCTTCATCGTCAGGTGCTCTTATCCAAACTCAGATCTAATGTGGACCATATTCTGAAAATGAGACCTCCAGAATGGCCTTCAGGTTGATTTTTTTTAAAAAATTGACCAATGCCGAAAGTTGGAACCGTTTCTTTATTGATGGAATGATGGGTTTCAGTTCCCATAAATATCCCCAGAAAATGGCCCATTGGCATAGACAACTGGTTTTAGAGATGTGAAATCTCTATGCTGTTGACACGTAGAGGGTTTCATATCTGCAAACCAAAATCCTACCTTGAACATGGACAAGAAGATTTTTATGGGACCTCTACTCTGGAAGGATCGTGAGGGAAAGAGTTGACAACTATCTATCTATCTATCTATCTATCCATCCATCCATCCATCCATCCATCCATCCATCCATCCATCCATCCATCAAATGTATATGCTGCCAAATTCAGAAACGGTCCCAAAAAGTTTTGCTTCCTTTCAAGATGTCATGGTGACTGGACTTCTTTTCTTTGTTCTTGGAGACGTTTCGCTGCTCATCCAAGCAATGTCTTCAGTCTAGGAAAAACATTGGTCAGGGAACCCCATGCATGTCTTCCAACATGGATTCATTCCTTACCTCATCTGAATAGGCTCATTAGATGGACAATGGGGGGATGGGGGTAGGCCGAAAGTTGCTAGGATGTAGATGCCTGCCTCCTTTCTTGTGGTCCTTGCATCAACTTAGGAAACTTCCTTCCAAGATTTCTTCCAACATTTCCCTTCCCTCTCTTCACCATGAAAACCTCTGGTTTGGGGCTGAACGCAATGGAGGAGTATGGAGGTTAAGTCATTTTATATCTACTGACTTTTATCCTTCTCCGGACACAACATGTTTGAGAAAGGCCTTGAGATAAGCCAGAAAGCTTACATACCATCAAAAATTAATGTCAAAGATGGCAAGATTTAGAAGCCTCCAGATATATTTTATGTCCTGGATGACAGAGGATTTTACAGCGTTCCTTCTAAATTGTTTTGATTTAGAGGGTCTCCCATCTAATTATTAATTTATTTATTAATTTATTAAGCTTTTTTTGAGATCAACCGGTAGTTGTCTAGGAGCTAGAACCTAGGGCAAGCGTCCAAATGTTTTGCAAATCTGTTCATTTCCAACAAGCAAAGTCAGTGGGAGAAGCCGGATTCGTTTAATGACAGTGTGATTCAATTGAGTTGTGGATTGTGACTCCTGTTAAATTTCTCCATCTAGCCCAAGGCTCTCCAAACTGGAGATGCACAAACTCCAGTTCCCAGAATTCTCTAACGTTAGCCATGGAATTCTGGGCGCTGCGGTGTATGTGCAGGCAATGCTTGTCTTATGACCACAATTGGGACCAGAACTTCTGTCGCTAAACAAGGTGATTGATCAGTGAGTCATGTCCGATTTTACACCCTTATTTACCTTGTTGTCCATTCAGCGAATCCCCTGGTCATTAAGCAAATCCAGCTTCCCCATTGACTTTGCTTTTTTTGAAGCCGGCTGGGAAGGTCGCAAATTGCAATCGCATAACCCCAGCATACTGCAAGCGTCATAAATGCATGTTGGTTACCAAGCACTCGAATCACAATCACGTGGGGATGCTGTGATGGTCATAAGTGCAAGGACTGCTTACAAGTCAGTCTTTCCAGCTCCATTGTAACTTTGGACAGTGGCTGAATGAGCAATCATAAGTTGAGGACCACTTCGACCCAGCAGATGCTCATTTGAGAAAAATTCATGCTGTCGGCTCTCTCGCTTCTTTCCTTAATGTTGCATTTTCCAAATGTCAGGAATGCAGCTTCCGTTACTCCCGAGCACTCCAGCAGTCCTCCATCCTCCTCCTGAGACCCCCGATGGATTTCACCACACTTTTTCGTGACCTTCCCGGCCAGCGGCTGCTTGCGCTTCCTATTCAGAGTTGCAAGGTCCCTTTTCATGTTGACTCCCCGCAGCTTATTTATTTTATTTATTAAATTTATCCACCGCCCATCTGGCTGCAATCAGCGACTCTAGTTGCATTTGCAACAATTGTGTGCCCGTAAAGCCCTCGAGGCAGGGATCTTGGGTTTCTCTTGGCAGGAATAAAGCCGCCCTTCCCTCCTCCTCCCTGCAGGAGACCAAAAATGCACACATCAGTCGCCACTGCAGTTGCAGATTCCAAAAAGAGGCGCAAGCGGGTTAGCTAAGTGCCGAAGTGTGCCTCCCGTGATGTGGCGCTGTCGCCCATTTAAGGGGCTGTTTGAGCCACTTGGGCTAAAAATAGGGTGGGAGAAACATTGATCTGTCAAATCTCAGCCCGCAGAGGCCAGGACTCGTCAGAGGGGAGGTAATGTTGATTGTTTTGTGCCCGAGGTGTGAATTGCCTGTGCAGTCATTCCCCGTTGCGTGAGCAGAATCGAGTACCGCAGCTCATTTGTGTTATTTGTCGGAAGACGTTTGCTTCAGTTCCTCGTGAGCGGGGTGAATTTCAGACGACCGCTTCTCCCCCCCCTTTTCCCTTTTTGCTCCTTGTGTTGCTGAATTCCAGGAGGAAACATGGAGGCAGCTTTCTTTTCCTGCCAAAAAGCAGTGGGAACAAGCAGTCGCTTGCCACAGTCATTTATTTTCTTCCTTAAAGATTGGAACATAAATTTAGATTTTTTTTCACTTAAAGAAGGAAGCTTGTGCAGCATCGCAATTAAGTTGTCTTTGATTTAAGCTAGGCAGATCTCGGGTTAAAACTCCTTTAACGTGGGAGTCACTGACCGCGTGTTCCTGCTTGCTGGAGGGATTCGCGCTGCAAATAGTCCTCGACTTACAGCTATTTGTTTAGCGGCCGTTCGAAGTGGCAGCAGCACTGAAAAAAGTGACCTATGAGCAGCCTTCGCGCTTACAACCATCACAGCATCTACGTGGACACATGATCAACATTTGGGTGCTTGGCAGCCGATATGTATTTATGACGATTGCGGCATCCCATGATTGCGGTAATCATGTGATTACCATTTGTCTATAGAGTGACCTCTGGTAGCCGTCATGATTGGCTCCGTATTACAAAGAGAAAGGAAATTTATCGCATTAGTTTGTATTTGACTTGCTCCATCTGCCTGAACCTTGGATATCTTTGCTCCAAGAAGCACAGTTGCCAAGAAGTTTCACCAACCCCTGGTAATTTTCACACTAACCCTTCCCCCATGGATTACATGTTTGCAGTCTGCACGCGACACGTGCACTGTTGTTCCTACAGAGCCCTACCAACCTGTTGCGTGCATGAGTCTCCAAAGATGCCCACCAGCATACTTCATCTGCTAGCCTTTCCCAGAGCTGGTGGAGGCAGACCCTTGGCTTGCGCTCCCCTTTTTGCGGTCTGCCCTTAGCGTTGCCACCCTGCGGTTCAGCGCAAACACAGATTACACGGCTTGTTGGACAAAGCTCAGCCATAGGAGGGCCCGATTGGCGGAGCAGGCTGTGGTTTCCTCGAATCAAGCCACAGTTAGAAATGGCACGGCCGGGGAAGTGATGCTCCATTGGCAGAGAGGACCCCCCCCTCCCGTAGCTCTGTTGCTACAGCAGCATCCGAAAACTCCCTCTGTTAGTGTTTAACTCAGTTCCTTGCGACTTGCTGAAAGGGGCAAACCAGACATCGGAACAGCTGGGGGGGTTGTGACTTAAATCCAAAATCTGGGGGGGCATTGCTTATTGTACGCTCCCCCAGCCTCCTTTCAGCTGAGAATGTCCTGGATCACACAGTGCCCGCAGGGCATGAAACCACCATCCTGGCATTGGGTTCGGTGCTGTTGGATATTTCAGGGTTTGTGTGGGGGGGCTTGTTGGAGAAACCAGGGTTGTATTAATGGCAAGTATGTTTGGGAGGAATACATCCAATATTTGGGAGTTTGAGGGGTGGCGTGGGGGGATTGTAAAGGGCAAATGGTGTGTGTGAAACCTCACGGAATTGCTTCGCTCGGTGCAGATTGTGGCTGTGCGAAATAGCTCTGAAACTGCTGCCCTGCAATGGTCACCTTGCCGGATATCGGGAACTTGTCCACGCTGGCAGCCAGCCCAGGGTCCTTGCCGTCCTCTGGCTCATGGTCTAATTTTGGAGGAGAGGAGCCGCTGGGCTTCCAGGTTCTCTCCTTCAAGTCTTCTGTTGGAAGGCGACCTTTGCCGTCACTGTTGCGGATGCTTTTCGGGTCATCTAAGACAGATTTTGAAGGGTCTGGGGCACATCTTGTGCCCCACTGAAACTGATCTTGCTTTTTAGGGTCTTTATTCGTGCAGACTTCAAACTCCAGGTTGCCTGGAAGGTTGGTCTAAGCGATCTGCATCGAAGGAAGTGGTTTCTCTCGCAGAGCCGACTGAGCTTTAGACGACGGGAAAGAAGTTCCGGATTGTTTCTTTTCCTCTGATAAAATGAACCTGCATGTTTTTTGGTATTCGCTGACTTACCGTAGTCCTTTGATGGCCGCTTTGTAAGCAAGGACGAGTGTGATTTACGCAAAAACCAGAATGTTGAGATTTCTACCCTAGTAATAGGCAGGCAGGCAGGTCGGTGGGAAGGGAAGGAGAAAGGAAATAAAAAGAGAGAAGGAAAGAGAGAAGGGAAAGAAAAAGGAAGGAAAGGAAGGAGAGAAGGAGAAGGGAAAGGAAGGAAGGAGAGAAGGGAAGGGAAGGGAGTAGGAAGGAAGGAGAAAGAGGGAAAGAAAAATAAAGAATTACAGTGCTGCGGGAGAGAGACTAACTCACACAGCGATTTATTTTACGTCACTTTTTGCCCATTTACACATTTTCATAAGTTGAGGACTCGACGATTCATGAAAGCTGCTGAGTGCTGGAAAGAAATCAGTGAAAAGTGCAGCTGCTTCTTAAGCTTCAAGCTGGCTGATTTAATGGTGGCGTGATTTGACTGAATCTAGCAAAATTGGCCCAAAATTCCCCTTCATTGGCCCAAAATTAATTCCCCAAAATTGGCCCAAAATTCCCCTTAAAATTGAGTTTTAAGGGGAAAGTCCCCAGATAGGGAGTTTTATCCAGACAATGCATGCAGTTTGTTATTTTTTTAATTTAAAGAACCTTTAAAAAACTTGGTAGTGGACTTTCCTGTGCGGAAGATAATTTCTCTACTGATTTCCCTTTTTTTCTAAAGCCTTCTTATTAAACTGCAAGTTAGTAACCAAAGGACCAAGCAGTCAAAGCAATTTTAAATTTTGTAACCTCTCCCAGCTCTTTTCAAGAAAACATCTTTTCAAAGTGAACTTATTCACAGGTTTATTTATTTGTAAATAGGAGCTAGCAGAGAAGTTATTTTATTTCTTCTTTCCCGTCACAATGCTGGTTTTAGATCTAGTGCTAGAAACTGATTTGTTTTGCTTTCGCTTAATTTTGTACTATAAGTAAAATAACTCTGCATTTATCTTCACTGAAAGCTAAAATAAATTTTATTTTAAAATAAAAATTGTATTTCTTTGAAATACACCAAATGAAGAATAATAATCAATCCGAGTCCGGACTAGTCAATGCTTCTGACTCCTTTTTTAAAAGAAAACCAAGGCTGTTTTGTTTAAGAATTAGGATTAGCTTTAATTAACTTCCTTCAGGTGGTGCAATTAACTTGCACCAACCAAAGGAAATTAAGCAAGGTTAATTAAAAAAAATCTCAAGGCAGGGAGATTCTTAGCAAATCTAATCTAAATTTAGATCAAGCAGGTGAAGATCACCTGTAGAAGTGGCATTTTTCTTGGCAACGCCCCTGAAAGTATAATAGTAGTAAATGATAACAACCAAATTATTTTTATCATGTATTATATTATATACAATAATTATACAGGTAGTCCTCGACTTATGACTATAGCGGAGATCAGAATTTCCAAGGCGATTGTTAAGTAAGTAGCTCCTGATTTTACAATCTTTTTTTTTTGGCATGGTTGTTAAGTGAATCATCGCAGTTCCTAAGTAAATCACACGGTCATGAAGCGATGCCAGCTTCCACCATTGAGCTGGGGTCACGTGATTGTGACTTGCAACCTATTTTGCCGATTTCCAGCAAAAATGGTCCTGAAATTGGGTTTGACTCGACTTACAACCACAACGACTTACAGAGGAAATTTCTGTCCCAACTGTCGTAAACTGAGGACTGCCTATAGTTTAGGAAACATCGACTTATTCTATGTGTTTAAATAGCTTTTTGCTTAATTAACAACGGTGGGGGTTAGTGACGACGCAGACACTGGCCAGTTAGCGCTGGGCAAAGCAGATTTCTCCTGCAAATTCACGTTAAGTGTTTTTCCTGGCCTTGGTCAGACAGTATTTTTTTCCTCCAGGGTTGTCCATTTTTTTTACCCTGTCAGGCTCATTCCTGGGGAAAATGGGTGAGTAAAGGAGTTTTTTTACCTGCTGCCTCTTCCTCCTCTTGTGACGTCAAGATATGATAAGTTTATAAGAAGAGGTCTGTTTTAAAAAAAATTCCCAGCAAAGAGGAAAAGTGCGGTTCACCTTTCCCTGGCCAGTCAAATCTTGCTCTCTTTTGCTCTGCAGGATCAGTTTGACACCCTGGAAAAACACACCCAGTGGGGAATTGACATCCTGGAGAAATACATCAAATTCGTCAAAGACAGGACGGAAATTGAGATCAACTATGCAAAGCAGCTTAGGTGAGCCGGATATAAGTTGGGGAAGCTCGTCTCGTGGATCCGCTCACGGATTCACCGCTGCTGCTCTGCGTCGCGCTGGTGCAGGAGGTCGGATCCATCCGCATTTCTCAAATGTGCTGGCTGCATTTAAGCCTGGAGGGGACTTTCCCCTTTCAGATCGGCTCGCACGTGATCTTGGTTTAATGTGTTGCATGCGCCTCGTTCCGGTGAGCCCCGCGGGCGGCAGGGTGGGCAGACCACACGACCCCACTGATGGACCTGTAGCCTCCTCAACTGGATGGAGCTGATCGTCGGCTCTCTTTTTCGAAATGCAGCCTTTTCGAGTTTTCTAGGCAACCCTTTCTTGACCCCTTGGTTCGTCCTTTCGGAGATATTACCCTGACCGGATTCCTCGGTGCCTTCAGCAGTGGCAGAGCTTCTAATTATCCTGGAAAAGTTCTTAAAAATTCAGGGAGAGACTCAGAGATGTTTCTGCCTTGAGGGTAAGCCCCAGGTTGAACTGTACAGCACAGCCCGGTATCAGGATCTGGCCGCTGGAAGTGTTTCATGACTTTTTGTCTGATGCCATAAACCGCTTGATAGTGTTTTATAAAATTTGCCGTATTTCCATCGCCTGGCTCCTGGGTTTTGGATGCGTTCTGTAAGTTAGCCCATTTGACGCGTTTTGGTTCAAAACGTGTTGCCGTATGATGCACCTTCTTGTCCAGTTAAAGGTTACGGGAAAGAGAGTTTGAGTAGTCTATAGCGAAGTTGCAAAGTGAGATCTGTGACATCGTAAGCACTGGCCAAATAGTGCTGCGCACTGCCGGAGTCATGTGCCATTTAAAGTATCCTTGAAATTCCTGAATCCCCCTTCCCAAAAATTCCCCTGATTTTTCCAGTCTGGAGGGCTTTAAGGAGCAAAATCACTGCTGTGAGGTGTCTGCTTCACCCTTTAAATGACCCCACTTCACACCACCAAACCCGAAATGTAGAGGTCAGAGTTCAGTTGGCGTATTTGAAGGTCATCATATCGTCAACGGTGCTTCTTCGGTCTCCCAGGCAGAGGAGAGAGTTATAATACAGCCCCCAGACCCAAAAAGCTTATCCCACTCGATTGTAACTTAATGCGTAATGCGTCATGTGGAAATGCTCCTGAAACGGCTTCCACTGTAATTTGGTGTGGTGTAAACCTAGAATATCCAGGCGCAAAGGATCCTAAATCTGTCCAGTGATTCAGAATTCATTTACAGGTAGTCCTCAACTTACCAGCATTTGTTTAGCGGCTGAAGTTACAACAGCACTGAAAAAAGCGATTCATGGCTGGTCCCCATAGTTATGACTGTCGCTGCAACCCCATGGTCACGTGATCTAAATTTGGGCACTTGGCAACTGGCATGTACTTACAACGGTTGCAGCATCCCAGGTTCATCTGGTTGCCGTTTACAATCTCCCGAGCTGGCTACCGACAAGCAACAACAAT
>JANHZU010014772.1:0-13889 GCA_032468055.1 Acrochordus granulatus | reverse complement strand
AGGAGCTACCCTGTTGTGGCCCCAAGCCCTCAGTCAAAGCAAGGCTGCCAAAGCGGGTGTCAGAAAACCCCTTTGAGAAACAAGCACATCCATGTTCTTGCAGATCCCAGTTACTGTCAGCTGCCCTCAGCCAGTGCCAAGCAGAGAGGGTTGGCCAAGGTCATCACTTTCCTTCTACTGGGGCTCCTGACATTGCCAGGCCCTGACCCTTGGCAGCTTCTTAGGCCAAATGCCCACCTCGGTTGTGGACCATTGGAGGAACTCTTGGCTGAGGAAGCCCCGTGGCAGCTCCACTGAAGCATTTATCTCTAGAGCCCTTATCTCTAGTCATTGTTTCCATGAAGTGGGTGCAGCCAGACTTCCTCAAGGGGGTGGGCAAGAAACCACAGATAGGAGTAAGTATTCATAAGTATTTCGAGGAAAGGGGGGCGGGGGTCAAGCCATGCAACAATCTTTTTTTAAAGATTTGATCCTGTAAGAGGTCATGTGGGAAATCCCCTGCTGTTCACCAAACCAGCTGAACCTTTTCTTGGCTGAGAAAACCACCCCCGCTAAACCATATCCTTGTTCCCTCTTGGCATGCCAGGGGACCGTGGAGGAGAGTTTATACAAAGGGTGAGGATGGTACTGAGCTACCCTCTCTGGAATTGGTGGGGGTCTGGCTGCAATAGACAGGATCTGGGAACACAAGAAACTATCCTGGGCCCTGCAGCTGAGTCTGAATCTCTTCTGAAATTTCTATTGATCCGTCCCTCCTGAGTCCCACCTGCCTGAGAGAAGAAGATTTGATAGAGAGAAGGTTTGCCTCTTTCAGAGCCCGGCACCAGTAAGAGGTCAGGGTTGCCATTTCAATGTGTGGCCCAAGAAAGCAGGAGGCAGGGAAGCCCAGGGTTTCAATCTGGGGAGGGGCTTTGTAGTTCTCCTTCCATGGCTCATTTAGGGAAAAAAACCTGCTTTCCTGTGGAGCCCCCAGAGGATGGCAGCATTCTTCCTGGACTACTCTGGTGTCTGTACTGTGAACAGAGATGAGCTGGGCTGAAGTGCACAAAGGAAGCTGCAGCCCAGATGGAGCTGGTGACCAAGATGCTCCTTCTGCATGAAGGAAGCTAAGGCTACCCCCCAGCTCCTGTAGGGAAAGGGAGGGCTGAACACTTCTAAGGCCTGCTGCTGACATCACACCCTCAAAGCATTGGGAAATCCACTGCAGTGACTGGGCCGTGGGAATGCAAGCAACTGGAGGAAAGAAGGGCTGGGCAAGGGTGGTGTTCCCCATCCCTACCAGTTTCCCCTTTTGGCAGAAGAGGCTGAGAGCAGTGGGAGTACGTGGGCAGGCAGGGAAGTCCCTGGACTCTCAGGTTGTCCCAAGCAGAAGAGTCCAGCCCTGCAAACCACAGCAGTCCATTGCTTGAGCTTAGAGAGTAGCCAGGAAAGACTCGCAAGCTCAGCGACCTACAGACATCCAAGGACTGCTGAGTTGGAGCTGCCAACAGCCTTGTCCAGCAATGGCAAGTCAGCTGCCCCCAAACAGGACTGGTTTGAACATGATGCCTGCCACTCAGGTTCATCTCTCTCTTGATCCAGCCAGACTGACATCTCTACCCAAATTCCACAAATGACCTCTGTGTGCTGTGTGAAGTTGCCCCTCCTTTTGGCTATGGTATGATCCCCTTTAAGAGGTCAAGTAGGCTTAATTGTCCTCATTGAGTGTGTCTCCTTTTTTTCAAGTTTTGTTTCAAATCACATTTCTTCCCATGGAGGAGCTTCCATTCTCAAACAAACAAACAAACCCAACTTCTTCCTTCTTCTACCAGGAAAACCATTTAAAAGCTGCCACCCACTCTGGCCCCAGGCCAGGTTTCCAAGGCCCATCTTGAGAAGATGGCATTGCAGAGGGAAGGTGCTGTGGCAGGTCATTTAAGGATGCACTGAACTTGACTCACACCTTCACAGAGCCATTGATGGGCCTTTGCAAGGGAATTCCCATCTCAAGGTAGCATGGCTGGCTCATGTTCTCTCATCTTCTCATGGGTGTCGAATGCTTTGCTGAAGTCAAGGAATAAGATGCCCAGGACATCCTAAACTGGTCACTCCATGAAAAAAGAGGTCAGTTCATCTTGGTATGATTTCATCTTGAAACACCTGCCAACAAATGCATTCCTTAAGCACCAGATACTGTAATTTATTCTTCCTTGCTGGTTCCTGCTTTTTACTGAGGATTTAGACTGAGGGATGTTGTGAAAAGCCATCTAAAAATATAAATAAAGTAGGTTAATTGGATATGGATAGAGGGTATCTATTTCTATTAGCTCCACCTTGTCCAATATAAGTTCTTTAAGGACCATTGGATACTACAGTATCTGGACCAAATTATGTTGTTCACTTTTAGTTTTTGAATAAGCTGTAGAATATGTTTCATGAAGTCCTGATTGGTTTTGGCTCCTCAAGCTTTTCCTGAAAATATCAGTTTACAATTTATTTTATTCCATTTGTACACCACTGAGCTCATAACAACTCTGGGTGATTCACAAGAAAACCCAGAACTTTAAACAATAAGGACAATATAACAATAAAAGAAGTCACAAAAATGGCACAACCATCAGGCCACTATTTGAAAGGGACTACACCTATCCTAACCAAAGGCCTGGGCAAGAGCGGGGTTTTCAGGGCTAATATATTATCAATATATTCCTTCTCAAATCATTTGTATTTCCCTTGTTTTTTGTTTTCATTTTCTTCAGGTGAGTGTCAAAGTCCTTCTTGCTTGCATCAAGGAAAGACTATTGTTTAAAACAGGACCCCTTTGCTGATGAAATAGCAGTTGAAGCTCATTCAGTTCAACAACTATGATATTTTGCATGAAGTCCCAGGCACTCCTTAGGACAAAGGAAAGGGTTCCCTCAGTTTCCTTAAGGCTCCTTTTGCTTCTTGGTCAGCTGACTCTGGGTGAGAGTAGCTAAGCACAGCCAGCCAGCCCAGAATCCATTCTGTCAAAGCCTCTCTCAAGGCCACACTGAAAGTTTTGGTCAGGAGAATGAAATGTTTTCCAGAGCTAAATGACTTTTCTCCACAACCGATTCTCCGCTTTTTCATCCACAGCAAGGATTCCATGGCAGTTTGAAGACTTGTTCAAAACAGGTTACATAAAATAGGAACAATTAGTTTTAGGTGAAGAAAAGACATGCCTGCAGAGACTGAGGAATCCAGTCAAAAGCAATGAATCAGAAAGTAAAGGAACAGAAACAGCATGATGAATAGGAAGTGTAGGATGGACTGCCAATCCAGGCCAAAGATTTGGACAGGATTTCATCATTTCAGGAAGGAGGGACTTAATAAGAATAGGAGACCTTAGTCAGGTATCCCAAGCATTCCTCAGTGGACTAATAGTCCACTATAATACATAAGAGTACCAGAATGCTCTTCCAAGTCAGATCCATCACTGTTCTCACAAAAGTACACCGATGCAGGAGGTCGTCACTGGTCTGCCAGCAGATGGCCATTAGAGGTTATGCTGCTGCCATCAGGGCTAGCAGCCATATCTCCTTGGGTCTTGCACAAATTGACCCAACCATTTTCTGAAGCCAATAAGATTAAATACCATAAGATGTATCTACCATACAACTTATGGTAGCAAATTCCAAAATTTGATTACATAAAAAAATTGCTTTTAACTTTTTTGGTTCGATTTCACTGGGTGACCTCTGGTTCTAGACTTAGGGAAGGGGAAAATAGCTTCTCATTGTCCATTTTATCCATGCATAATCATCTCCCCTCTCATTCACCTCCTTTCTAGATTAAAAAGCCGGGGAAGTTGCTCCAGCTTAACTGCTCTGCTTTCAATCTTCTCCAGCTCCATTATATCTCTTTTGAGGTTCAGCAACTAGAACTGCAAGGAATGTTCCAGATGAACCAATGATTTCTGGAAGGCCATTGGGAGACTGGCATCCCTGTTTTCAATCTGATTTTTTATTAACCCCAATGTGCCATTGACCTTTTTACAGTGGATGTGCATTTATGAACCATTTATGTGGAAGAAGAAAGGGTGGAGTCAGGAATGAAGAGGGGAATCAGTTCAGAGTCACTAGCATGCACAAATGCCAAAGGTCCAACCCCTTGTGAAGACCATTATTCTGGGAAGGCCATTAGTCTTAACTGGGAATTTGAGGGTGAGGCTGGCAGTAGGAGAAATTCTTGTGACTTTGGTGCATTAATGAAGCTTTAGATTAGAACTGAACCATCTGAGCCTGTTTCTTCAAGCCTAACAGTTTACCTTTATTCAAGATCTCACTCTGTGTCGCTCACTGCTAGCTCTCATTTCATTAATTTGTATGAGTAGCTGGGATTCTTGGCACCAATGTACACCAGTTTGTACTGCTTACATTGAATAATATCTGCCATTTTGAAGCCTGCTCGCCTAATCTAATTGGCAGAGGATTTTCCAGAGCTCCTTGCAAATCTGTATTTACTACTCTGAAGCATTTTGTGTCATGAGCAAAGTTGGCTATTCCACTGGAAAAGCCTGATTCGACACCAGTTATAAACACATTAAAAAGTGCTGGTCCTAAGACAGAACCCTGGGGGTCCCACTAGTTACACCCCTTAGAGATGTGAAATATCTGTTGTTGCCCACTATTTTCTGTCCTTTAGCCAGGAATCTCTTTTCTTATCCCATGTTTGTCTTGGCATCTGCTTCCTTTGCGGAAGATTCAAAAGACTCAAAGGGACCATCCCTCTTATCCAAGGCAGAGAGATTGAAGAGATGAAAATCTGTAGGAACTTTCCAAGGAAGTGACCATATTACCTGGGTGTCACAATACTTCCAAAAGGGAAATTAAACTTTACTCATACATGCTCAGCAGATTTCAAAACAGCCAATTTCAGCAAGCATAGAAATGTACTGATTAGGATGCCATAGATAGGTCAATCCTCCGGTCAAAGAGAGTGCAAGTGAAATTGTTTGTTTATTCATCTATTTTATAGCTTTATTGGCCACCCATCTTGATTCTGGATAGCTAACAATATAAAAAATGAAAAAAAATTCCAAAAAATATAAAACCATGCAGCCAGAAAAAATAATAAAAGCTACATTCAGACATTCAACATAACTAGAGACAAGCTCCCTCTCATGGGCTCAAGCACAGAGCCACGTCTTCAGTGCTTTACGAAAGGCTCTCTGGCCAAGGTCCCCACAGCCTCCAGGCTCAAGAAAGGACCTCCACAGCATTGACCAGATAGCCTGGGCAGCAGAGCTGAGTTGTCTTCAGCATGCCTATGATCCCTCATTCCAAGCATCAGTTAGAGAAGGAAACATTGAGTCCTGAGCACCTACAATGCAGGGCCATGGGTAGACATCTCCCCAGTAACATGACCTAGGACAGACCTCAGAGGAGGAAAGAGAACCAGCACCTTTCAGAGCTGGTCTAGAAGGATACCATGATGAATGGTATGGAAAGCTGCTCTGAGTCAAGAAGAGCTTCCACAGAGGTCATCCAAGAGCATGATCAATACAGACTCAGTCCCATGGACTGGCCTGACCTCCAACAAAAAGGATCCAGATTAGCCTGATTCTTCCAGAGTTCTCTGTATCTGCAACCTTCTCCACAATCTTCCCTAAAACGGTCTGCACCTTGATGGTTTCTCATTTCTCACAGGAACAGATGAGCAAAAACTGCAACTGACAATAGAAAAGTTTGCTGTATATTTTGTCCTTAAGAGAAACATTAGTTTTGAGAGATAAATGTTCTTTTGTAGACTTCAAAGAAGCAAAGGAAAATACTGTACCTTGAATGTTATCATCAGACTTTCCCAGACATGTTCATTCAGATAACTCTGTGAGTCATGTATGAAGAGCAAGGCTATGCATGGTGTGCATTTAGCCATGATGAAAGAGTGTGATGTGAGTCTGGATAAAACAGTAGAGATAAGCAGGGCAGAAGAAGCCACAACATCTCAAATGCAAATTGGGAGAGCCTCTGGGGCCAAGACAACCACCTTGCAGTTTACCTCACCTTTGGAGCAGCCAGACAGCAGCAACCTTCCAGGCTGCTGAAGCCTTTAGATGTTCTGGCTGAGTAGCAAGCACCCAGCAAAAATGCAAGGCAGAACATTTACCTGCCCATTGTGTGGGAAAGCGTATGCCCCAAGAAACTGCCTAGTGGTAGACACCATGTGTTACAAATGGTCTGGTAAAAATGTGTGAAACCAAGAGATTCTGAGTCAATAGCCCAAAGAGATAAAGTTGTCATTTGAGGAGGGCTACATGCAAAACATGGTGGCTGGTGCACCAGCATTATTTAGGTTAGATTAAGAGCTGAGCCTAAAGTTCTTCAGCTGATGAAAAGAGCTGGTCCAAAGGACACAGGAGAGGGTCAGGTATGAAACTAGAAGGTGTGATTACAGTAAAGTTTATGTTAGAATAGGAGGTTACCTTTGTTAGCCAGCACAGGTGTTGTTTGAGGAATGTCTGACGTTACCATGCCCCTCCCAGCTGATTGATTATGTGCCCTTGAGTTGGCACCCAGATCTATCAAGTTTCTCCAGAATGGTCTGTCTCCAGCCTTT
Source organism: Acrochordus granulatus (assembly GCA_032468055.1). Classification (NCBI taxonomy): domain Eukaryota; kingdom Metazoa; phylum Chordata; class Lepidosauria; order Squamata; family Acrochordidae; genus Acrochordus; species Acrochordus granulatus. The sequence continues at coordinate 7,331 of JANHZU010014772.1, read as the reverse complement.
AGGTCTTCCAACAGGGCAGTCATCATTGCTGGGAGGGAGTCCCTCATCTTTGCTGCTCATCTGCTCTTTTGTTCCACCTTTCTTGGCATTATCATTTTCTCCAATGAGCTAGTCTATATCTGACAAATCCAAGGTTAGCTAGTTTGAAGCTGGACACTGAGGCCTCTAGAGAGAACTCTTAGTTGATTTGTTCTATGATCCAGAGCAGAGACCAGATGCTTAAAGGATTAAAACAAAACTTCCCCCAGTAAAAGTTAAATACAGACAGCTCTGTAGATGATTGATCAGACTGTGCACACCAGTAGTCATATTTCCCATTCACAAATGCACCTTTTCCCTGCAAGATGACTCAGTGTGTCCTGAATCATCTGTAAAATCAAATGCTGCCCCTTTGTAGTTTATTGAGTTCTTTGGGATCCAAATACAAGCCCAATGATCCATTTTCCTTTTGCATGGTGACTAGGCTGCTTACCAGGATTAAGAACAAAGAATATAATTCTTGTTAATTCAATCACTTTGTGCTCTCTTTTAATGGATGGAGAAAGTCTATCAATATGGTTGCTAAGATCTGACACCAATTGTATGACACTTAATTAATCCACTGGAGTTGGGCAGGCAATAATATAATAAAGTGTGGGCAACACATGTATGCAACAATGTAAATGTAACAATGTAAAGCATAGATTAATGTAATACATGTAATAATATGTAAAATGTATTATATAAATATAGGAAAAACTTTTGATTCCATTTATCACACAAGTGTTCTTGTTCATTTGCTAAGTCATGTCCGACTCTTCACATCCCATGGACTGCAGCGTGCCAGGCCTCCCTGTCTTGCTCTGCCTCCTGGAGTCCACCCAAGCCTATGCCCATCACCCTGACTATGCTATCTAACCATCTCATCCTCTGCTATCCCCTTCATCTTTTGCCTTCAATCCTTCCCCACATCATGGTCTTTTCCAGTGAGTCCTCTCTTTGCATTAGGTGCCCAAAGTATTTGACCTTCAGTTTCAGTATCTGTCCTTCCAAGTCAGAGTTGATTTCCTGCAGGATTGGCTGGTTCGATCTCCTTGCACTCCAAGGGACTCTCAAAAGTCTTCTCCAACACCACAGTTCAAAGGTATCAGTTCCTTGGCTCTCGGCTTTCCTTATGGTCCAGCTCTCACAGCCATACATTACTCCTGGGAAAACCATAGCTTTGACTATAAAGACCTTTGTCGGCAAGATGATGTATTTGCTTTTTAATATGAAGTCTAGGTTTGCCATAGCTTTCCTCCCAAGAAGCAAGCGTCTTTTAATTTCATGGCTTCATTCATCATCTGCAGTTATTTTGGAGCCCAAGAAAATAAAATCTGCCACTGCTTTCATTTCTTCCCCTTCTATTTGCCAGGAAGTGATGGGACCAAATGCCATGATCTTAGTTTGTTTCATATTGAGTTTCAAGCCAACTTTTGCACTCTCATCAAGAGGCTCTTTAGCTCCTCTTTACTTTCTGCCATTAGAGTGGTATCATCTGCATATCTGAGGTTGTTGATGTTTCTCCCAGCAATCTTGATTCCAGCTGGTGATTCATCCAGCCCAACATTTCACATGATGTACCCTGCATATAAGTTAAATAAGCAGGGTGACAAAATACAGTCTTGTCGTGCTCCTGTCCCAATTTTGAACCAATCCATTGTTCCATGTCCAGTTCTAATTGTTGCTTCTTGACCCACATACAGGTTTTTCAAGAGACAGATAAGGTGGTCTGGTACTCCCATTTCTTTAAGAATTTGCCACAGTTTGTTGTGAGCCACACAACCAAAGGCTTTAGCATAATCAATGAAGCAGAAATAGATGTTTTTACGGAACTCCCTTGTTTTTTCTATGATCCAGTAAATGTTGGCAATTTGATCTCTTGTTTCTCTGCCTCTAACCCAGGTTGTACTTCTGGTAGTTCCTGATTCATATACTGTTAAGCCATCTTTTAATATTTTGAGCATAACCATGCTAGCATGTGAAATGAGCGTAATTGTACAGTAGTTTGAACTTTCTTTGGCATTGCTCTTCTTTGGGATTGGAACTGACCTTTTCCAATCCTGTGGCCACTGTTGAGTTTTCCAAATTTATTGGTATATTGAGTGCAGCATTTTAACAGCATCATCTTTTAGGATTTTAAATTGTTCAGCTGGAATACTGTTATCTCCACTAGCTTTGTTAGTAATGCTTCCTAAGGCCCATTTGACTTCACACTCCAGAGTATCCAGCTCTACATCAGTGACCAAACCATTGTGGTTATCAGGAACATTCAGATCTTTCTTGTATAGATCTTCTGTGTATTTTTGCCACCTCTTCTTAATCTCTTCTGCTTCTGTTAGGTCCCTACCATATTTGTCCTTTAACATGCCCATCTTTGCACAAAATGTGCCCTTTCTTGAAGAGATCTCCGGTCTTTCCCAGTCTATTTTTTCCTCTATTTCTTTGCATTATTCATTTAAGAAGGTTTCTTACCTCTTCTTTCTATTCTCTGGAAATCTGCATTCAGTTTGGTATATTTTCCCCTTTTTCCCTTACCTTTTGCTTTCCTTCTTTCCTCAGCTATTTGTAAATCTTCATCAGACAGCCACTTTGCTTTCTTGCATTTCTGTTTCTTTGGGATGGTTTTATTAGCTACCTCTTTACAATGTATCTGTCCATTGTTCTTCAGGCACTCTGTCTACCAGATCTAATCCCTTAAATCTATTCCTCATCTCCATTGTATATTCATAAGGGATATGATTGAAGTCAAATATGATTGAATGACCTAATGGTTTTCCTTACTATCTTCAATTTAAGCCTGAATTTTGAAATAATAAGCTTTTGATCTGAGCCACAGTCAGCTCCAGGTCTTGCTTTTACTTAGTTTTCCATCTCTGGCTACAAAGAATATAATCAATCTGATTTCAGTGTTGACCAGTCCATGTGTAGAGCTAACTCTTCGGTTGTTGGAAAATAGTATTTACTAAGAACAGTGAGTTCTCTTGACAAAACTCTGCTAACCTTTGTCCTGCTTCATTGTGTACTCCAAGGCCAAACTTGCCTGTTATTCCAGTTATCTTTTGACTTTCTACTTTAGCATTTCAATCTCCTGTGATGAGAAGGACCTCTCTTTTTTGGTGTTAGTTCTAGAAGGTATTCTTCATACAACCGGTCAACTTCAGCCTCTTCGGCATCAGTGGTTGTGGCATAGACTTGGATTACTGTAATGTTGAATGGTTTGCCTTGGATTCAGACCAAGATCATTCTGTCATTTTGGAGATTGTATCCCAGAACTGCTTTTCTCACTCTTTTATTGACTATGATAGCTATTCAATTTCTTCTAAGGGATTCTTGCCCACAGTAATAGATATAGTGGTCACCTAAATGAAATTTGCCCATTCCTGTCCATTTTAGTTCACTGATTCCCAAGATGCCAATGTTTGTTTGTTTGTTTATTAAATTTATATGCCACTGAACTCAAATGTGACCCTCGGTGGCTTACAATAAAAAAATGAAGAAAACAATAAAAACAATTAAAACTATTAAAAACTAAAAACTAGACAGACAGAGGGAGGAGAAGTGAGAGTATATATGTGGAGGAAGGAGGTTGGTACTAAGCCACCAACCACCTCCAGCATGGTGTACCCCCATTGGGACCACAAGCTAGCTGGCAAAGCCAGGTCTTAAGGCTCTTCCGGAATGCTGCAAGAGTGGGGTGCACACCTCACCTCTCTTGGCATGATGTTCCATAGGGCAGGGGCCACAGCAGAAAATGCTCTTCTTCTTGACCCTGCCAACTGAAATTCCTTGGCTGATGGGATCTGAAAGAAGTCTCTTCTTCCAGTTCTGGTGGGGTAGGTCATCCCCACTGGGGTGAGATGATTCCTCAGATAACCTGTCCCATGCCATGAAGGGCTTAAAGGTTAAAACTAACACCTTGAATTGCACTCAGAAGCAAATTGGTAGCCAATGCAGCTCATGGAATAAAGGTGTTACATGGGCCATTCTATGCACCCCAAGAACCAAGCAGTGGCATTCTGCACCATTGCAGCCTCCAGATGCTCTTCTGGGGTAGCCCCATGTAGTACATTTCAGTAGTCCAATGAAGAGATGACAAGGGCATGAGTGACTGAGCATAGGGACTCCTGGTCCAGGGAAGGACGCAAATGGTGCACAACACAAAGTTGCTCAAAAGCCCTCTTAGCCACAACTGCTACCTGCTCTTTGAGCAGGAGCCGTGAGTCTAGGAGAACCCCCAGATTGCACACAAGATCTGTCTGGTGTAGTGCTACCCTATCCAGAGTTAAAGATGTTAAAGTCCCAGATCCAGAACCTCCAGACACCCAAAGCCACTCAGTCTTCCCAGAGTTCAACCAAAGCCTGTTGTCCCCCATCCAGACTTGTACAACATCCAGACACTGAGTCAGGGCCAAGACAGCATCACTTGGATCACCAGGGATGGAGATGTAAATCTGAGTATCATCAGCATACTGATGGTATTGCATCCCATGGTGAGGGATGATCTTACCCAGCAATTCCATTTTGATGTTAAAAGTACTAAGCCCCTCTGGCATTATTAAGTAGTATTAAAAGTACTAAGCCCCTCTGGCATACCACAAAGTGGTGGCCGTGGACTGGACCTCTCCTTATTAACACCAATCAGAACCAGCCTTGGTGAAAAGAGCCAAACCAGTGCAAAACTGTATCACCCAGCTCAAGCCCCCACAGCCAACCCAAAAGGATACCATGGTCAATGGTATCAAAATCTCCTAAGAGGTCAAGGAGAGCCAGGATAGATGCACTATCCCCATCCTGCTCTTGCCAGAGATCATTAACAAGTGTGACCAATGCTGCTCCATCCCATAACCAGGCCTGAACCCAGACTGAAAAGGGTCCAGATCATCCACTTTCTCCAGGATCCTCTGAAGCTGCCATGCAACCATCTTCTCAACCACCTTCCCTAAAAAGGGTAGGTGAGAGACTGGACTATAATTGTGTAGACAAGTGGAGTCCAACAATTTTTTTTTAAGCAGGGGATGAACCAGGGCCTCCTTAAAATGTCCTGGAAATATCCCCTCATATAGTGAAGAGTTTATCATTGCATGGACCCACCTTTTAGTCACCATCCTGACAGCTTTCACCAACCAGGAGGGACATGGATCTAATTGGCAAGTGGTCGCACTGACAGCATCAAGGAACTTGTCCACTTCATCAGGGGCAACAGGATCGAGTGGTTCCCAATACATGGGCAAGACTCCTTCCTAGGCATCTCAAATGGAACTGCATCATGTATGGCATCCAACTGGGACTGAATTTGAATGACTTTATCTGCCAAGTGTTCAGCAAATTCTTCTGCACAGCCCCATAGATAATCTCCTGAATCCCCCTTCCAAGAAGGGATTGGGTAACTCTAAACAAAGCTGAAGGATGATACTCTGCAGACACAATAAGGGTGGAGAAATAATTATGTTCTGCCACCCTTATTGCCACATGGTAGGACTTAATAGCGACTCTAACTCATGTTTAGTCAGATTCATCCCTTGTCTTCTGCCAGTGGTGCTCTAAACATCTCTTTATCCACTCCAGCACCTGCAACTCTTCCGTGAACCACAGGGAGTGTCAAGTGCGATGGGTAGAGAGAGGCCACACAGGCGCAATCCTATCTAAGGCCTTGGTTGCCCTTTGGTTCCACAACTTAACCAGAGCTTCAGCAGGACCATGCAGCAATACTCCTAGGCCATCCCCTAGCTCAGTCTGAAACCTTTCTGGGTCCATCAGTCGTCAAGGCCAGTCTGCTGTAATTTGTCCAACCTCCCTGCAGAGGGGGATGGCATAAGAGAATCTCAAAAACAACAGGGCGTGAACTGACCATGACAAGGGGGACACTGAAAGTTCTCCCACCAGGTCTGACAAGAAAATCATATCTGGAGTGTGGCCACTGTCTCAAATAGGGCCCGAAATAATCTGGGATAGGCCCATGGCTGTCATGGAAGCCAGGAACTCCTGAGTTCGTCCCAAGGACAAACCCAGGGACAGCAAATTGAAATCCCTCAGGACCATCAGCTTGGGGAAGTCCACTGCCAACCCTGAGATGGCCTCATCCAGCTCAGGCAGGGTGGCTGGTACACAAGTAATCCCAAATGATCCTGTGAACCAAGAACAGGGTCTCACAACCAGACACTTGTGGAGCAAAGCTCCTGGAGGCAAAAGGAGATTCTCAGATGACCACTGCCATCCCACCTCCCCTGCCCTGGGGTCTCAGCTGGTGCCAAACCTTGAACCTAACTCAACACATCTCTAAGAGGGGAACCCCCCTCCTCAGGAGCCAGCCAGGTCTCAGTAATGCATGCCAGGTCAGCCTGCTCCTCCTCAATGACATCACAAATGAGGGGAGCTTTATTATTGACTGACCTGGCATTCATCAGCAACAGCCAGACCGCAGGGCCTCTGAGTATGCTGGCCAGGGACTGGGCAAGAGCACAGAGGGCTGGAACATGCAACTGATACTAAACATCAAGGGTGTCTTTCCCTGCAACAGCCTCCCCTCCGGTTCCCATAGCACCCCATACCCGTCACCACCTGAATATGTTCTCCTGCCCAGACATCCCTCCCATCCCGATATCCTGCCTTTCCAAGCCATAGGCTCTGCCATCCTTATTACTCACACCCAATCACACTATGATGTAATGCCACCCAGCTTTATATCATAAGCTCTCAGCATGCCACAGGGCTTCTGCCTCCTCCCTCTGTCCACACATACAATGCCCATCCCTCCACACTAAGTCCTCTCACTGCTAGCTAGAGGGAGGGCACACTCACAAGTCTACCCAGCTCTCACTTTTTGTGAGGGGCTCCACACAACTAACACACGCACCTAGGGTGGCCCCAGCTCTCAACTTGGAATCAGCCCCCAGCCAAACAGAGCCTATATTCTTCCCAATGTCACTAACCACTGTCTCCTCTGTCCTTCTGGTGGTCACAATACCCCACAAAATCCTTAAAGCAATGGCCAAGCTTCCTGTGGTGATCCCTAGTGCCTGAAGAACCCCTCCAGCTGCTTTTGCTGCTTCAAGTCCACTCTATCATTGGGCAGTCCCTCTGTTAAATTCAATGGAGTCTCTGGGCATAGCCACTGCCAAACAACAACTCCAGTCCCTCCAGTGGCCGACCTCCAGACGGCCAACTCAAGGCAACTCCCTGCAGCCAAATTCTCCTTCTCTGGGGGGCAACTCCCAGCAGCTACCCTTGCTCACTCAGGATCACCAGGCCCAAGCAAGTCCAAAAAACAATGTCTGAGGCTGAAAAAAATGCATTACTGCTGCACAGATTAT
>JANHZU010014769.1:0-13890 GCA_032468055.1 Acrochordus granulatus | reverse complement strand
CAGCCCGTCCTTCCTCTTCCTCTTTCACACCCCTCCAGACACCCACTGATCTCACCAGCTGGCTCTGCCTCTCAGAGCAAGAGGCATCATGGCAAAAGCAGCCCAGAAAAGGCTCTTGTGGGCTTGGGCTCAGAGGCAGCGTGGTGCTGGGATCATCAGAGCACCTGCTTCTGGTGGCCCATCCCTGGGCATGTTGCTCAGCCTCTCTTGTGGCCCATCCCTGGGCATGTTGCTCAGCCTCACTTGTGGCCCATCCCTGGGCATGTTGCTCAGCCTCTCTTGTGGCCCATCCCTGGGCATGTTGCTCAGCATCTCTTGTCAGGAAGCAAGTGGAGACAACCCTGACTGGCATAAAGGAAAACTGAATTAGGCCACCCATGGCCAGAGGCCCTTGGACTAGCTTGGTGGCTGTCTTGTTGGCCAGTCCTGGGTTCAGGTCCTTTCCAATGGCAGCCTCCTGTGCCGGATAGCCAGGGCTTCCTTCTCCTGGAAAATACAGGTCACCCTGTATTTAGTGGCCACAATTGGGACCAGCAACTCAGTTGTTAAGTGGAACAGTTGCTAAGTGAATTATGACTGTGCTTATTATTTGATTTCAGTTTTCCTTTGCTTATATGTTGCAAGAATTGGTTGCAAAAGACACCCCCAGCCTGGATTCCTTTTCCCAGGTGCCAAATCAATGCCCCACAAGAAGCCTACAGAAAGGGTGGCACAGGGCAGGGGAAGGCAGCACATGAATGGAATTGCTCTTCCTGTCCGCTCCATGGACATGTCCACCCCAGGGCTGCTGCACTCTAGACAGCAACGTCCTTCCAATTTTACCACATTACGCTGTACATTATGCTGTACATGGGTGGTAGTGGCTGCGTTTGTAACACAGGATGGCCGTCTCCTTGGTTAAATTTGAGAGGCAAATAAAGGGTCATGTGTAGAGTTAAGACCTGGGTATTGCCACTTTAAGAAATGTGAGTGTGGTGACCATCTGATGGAATAGCAACTTTATAAGCAGAATAATTATAAAATGTAACTTGCAGCATAACTAACTTTAGAAAATTAGGTGGCTTGCTTGTTAGAAGAGCTAAGGAAGGGAGTGACTGGCACAATAAGAGATAAGGAGGAATGCTTCAGACCAGCCAGATGGCTAAGGGAGGAAAATCAAAGAGATGATTGTTTTAACCTAGAAAAATTATAGGGGATGTAACATTTAGCTGATAGCTGTGAAAGTTAAGGAATGTAGACATTTTGGGGTGTATAACACAGGTAGCCAGTAATTGTTACACGTAATGTGTATATTACTGGAGGGGTTGTGGCTGCAGATGTGGGTGTGCATTTTCTTTTAGTATAAAAATCACCGAAGATTTACGCTCGGTGCTCCAGCTGCTTTTATAGCCTGGAGTCCTTTTGTTGCGGTACCTCAATAAAATTATCTAAAATCCCACACCTCATGTTTGGATGCCTTTTGGTTTCAACACCAAGCTCAGACCCATCTTTGGGGACAACACTTCAATGAGGAAATCCAGCATGTGTTGCAATTTTTACATAATCAATATATTGGGTAATCCCAGAAAAATCAGCAAATACAGAGGGCAGAGCCCACTGCTGTGTTCCTTCAGAGCCCTCTGCCCTGACACCTTCCGACAGCCTTCTGACACCAAGAAGGAGAAAGGAGAATCCACGCAGGCAAGTGAGAAGTTGTCATGGGGTGTGCAGGAAGTGATTTTCATTCTCCCTTGGATTCCCACGAGGGACCTCCAAGTCTTCCTCCAGCCATGCTGGTTGCAACTCCTGGCAAGAGTCCCTGGAAAACACTTCTGCTGCTGAACTACTCTGGAGGAGAGGGATGACCCCCCTTTCCATTCCCTCCCATCTTTTCTTTGGGTGAGAAGCATGGACAGTAAAAGCTGGATCCCTTTCTCAGAAAGAACACTCTTGATGTGAATCTCTCTCCATATGAATAGCATCCAAAGAAAGTTGAAAAGGAGAAAAAGGGAGAAGGAAACTGATTGGATTATCATTTTAGGGTCCTCAGCTTTGTTGCTTGGTTGTGTAATTGTTTTTTGCTTTATGCAATAAACGTACACTATCATGGGCCGGGTCTGGGCCTGTTTTTTTCAGGAGCAGGTGGAGTCCATCTCCCAGGCCCTCCCTGGTTGCTCTCTCTACCAAGTGGGTGGGGCTGCAATCAGAGAGACCTGTCCCCTCTTTGCAATGCAAGACCTCCAACGAGCCTCTGGTCGGATGTGGCCAGCCGTGCCCTCTGCCATCTCAGTGGATGCTGCAAGGCTCTGCTAGACTATTGCAACTGACACTAATTGGCTTCTCCAGCCTCTCAGTGGATTTGGGGGCCTTATTTCCATCCTGGGAGGGTCTTTCCCCAGCCAGAAGGCAGCTCCTTTCTCAGCTGCAAGCTGTCTTTAACCAAAACAAGGGAATATGGAAGCTTCCTAACAAACTAAGTTGGATTCATCATTCCAAAGGTTAGCCAAGCAGGAATATTTTAGTTTGTTTGTCTTAAATTTCATCTCATTTGTTTTGACTGGAAAGGCTTATTTTCAAGCCTCAGGGGCCAAGGAAAATCTTTTCTTTGCTGCCTTTATTTCTGGAACAATAGAACCCCCCTGAATTTTATATTCTTCCTGATTATCTGGGCTATTGTTTTCTACATTTTCTCTGGTTCTTTAGGGTCCTTTTTAGGAGAAATCAGTATGAAAGCACTGTAATATTGGCAAGTTCATTTTTGCTTTCTTTCCTAGTGATTCCTGATTAATGTTAGGAATATATACATTACCCCAGTCAAAATCTTCTAAACTCATTTTCCCCTTTTCATAATAGCTCTGTGCCAAGTTGGCCATTTTCTCCATCTATCTACTTCTCATTTAAATTCCTTCTCTGTTCTGATTGCAGCTCAGATGCAATTGGCTCAAACTGTAGGAGAGCCTCATTAATTTAAGGTAGCCAAAAATCAGGAGCCTGGTAGCATCTTTTCTGACCAACCTATTTTTTAAGTTTTTGTGTGCTGCAGCTCACTTCATCAGATGCATAGTGGGGGTGGTTTTTGGTAGGTTTTTAACTGGGTCGATGCCAGGGAAGGGCCAGCCCTGGGCTGTCACTGTTGTTATTCTGACCCATTTGACTGAGAGGTTTCGCTGATGGAATTAGACCAGACATGCAGGAGACTGAACTGCCGGCCCAGTGCCAGTGGCAGACAAATCAAAAAAGCCAGATTGATTCCCAAGATGACCCATTAAAAAGCGGACCACAAAACAGGGCAGACACCGCTGCTTGGCACTGGCAGCTCACAGCTCAGACCACTCAACTGCATGGTTAATAAGCTGCAGCCACCCTGGGCAATGACACTGTACTTTCTCAGGCACCAGGGGGCGGACATCCCATGTTTGCACACAGGCAGCCACACAACCGACACAGATCCTCACAGGCAACGAGAAGACAACCACACCGAGATGGAACCAGAACTTGGCACATGGCCAGTTGTCTCCTTCGCCCCCACAACCACCTCAGTAGCACCATCACACACACACCCCAAGACCTGTTAGAGGTGTCTTGGAATGCTTCTCTCTAATGTGATCTATGCCACCATCTGCCAACAATGGCCCTGTGGTTTCCACACAGGACAAACAGGACAACCTCTCTGCAAAAGGAGGCATGGACATGAAGCATATTTGGCATCAAGACTCAAAACAAGGACAAAATTGTGCCAGAGTATTTTAGCCTCCCAGAATATTTTATAGGAGACCACAAAAATACTTTCTTGGAAAAAACAAACTTCTAGCTCAATTCAGGGAAGGACTGCTGAAGTTGCAGTCTCAGAAGGCTTCAAGAAACACAAAGGGTTTTTAAGACATTACGACTGTGAATCGGGCAGGTGCTGGTGATCTATTCCAGAGGTTTTCTGCATCTACATAGCCACCTTGTCTTTCCCTCTCCCCTACTGGCCTCCAATTTAAATCAACTTAATTTAAATCAACTCCTTCCTCAACTTAGTCTGAGGAAGGAGCCACAGCTCATGAAAGCTGAAGCCTTTAAATAAAAGGGGCTAATCTGAAAAGGTACCACCAGACAAAATCCTTCTGATCTTCAGCCCAAATTTGAAATCTGGGTGGACAGAAGAGCTTTCACATTACAGGAGGAAGATTTTTCATGTCCCTTCCAACCCTATAATTGCAAAATTCCATTGAGTAGCAACATTCGTACAACCTCTCCAAAATCTCTTAAACTGAAGCCCAGCCATGTTTAAGACATTTGGGAAAACCTTAGAAAAGTACCTGAAGAACCTCAAAAATGTCCTCAAGTAATGGGTTTGCAAAGATACAGAAAATAACATAGTAATTAGTGGAAGCCAGCATGGATTTTTTAAAAACAGGTCATGCCAGACAAATCTGATTGCTCTGACAGTGACTAAATTAATAAATCAAGGGGATGCTAGACTTCAATAAGTTGACTCCTTTGTGATAAAATGCAATAATGAGGGATGGCTGGTCCTGCTGCAAGATGGCTGTGCAGATGCTTGAACAGCTGGGCCTAATGTCTGGTTGTCAATGCATCTGTATTTACATAGAGGCAGGCGAAGGGTCCCTCGGGCTCTGTCCTGATCCCGGAGTTCTTCAACATTTTTATCAATGACTTAGATGAGAGGATGGCACCCAGCAAATATTCAGATGACAAAAAGCTGGGGGTGCAGAGTGTGTGGAATTGCTCAAAAGAGAGGCTTAATGTTTTGTTTGAGCATTGGGTCCTCAAAATGCTATGGCAATAAAGCAAGGTTCTGCACATGGGCAGGAAACAGCAGTTGCACAGGTACAAGACAGGCAGCACCTGGCTCAACAATTCTACTTGGGACAAGGGTCTGGATGTGCTGCTAGGCCACAGAGGAAGCATGGCCCTGCAACTGCCCAAAGAGCCAATGCCACCCATGCCATGTCAAAATCAGAGGAAGGGACAGCACTGCTCTGTGCTGCCCCAGTCAGTCCACACTGTGAATACTGTGTCCATTTGTGGTTGCCATCACAGTGGGAAGACCGGAACTGACAGAATGGAAGTTAGCCCCCTCCTCCCAACTGCCTTTTGGCTCTGAGCAGGGTCAACCCAGTTTGCCTAAACCAACCAGAGCCCTCCTGACCTGCTCAGACAAGCTGCCCATCTGGTCCAAAGCACAGCCTGGAAGCCTCCTAGCAGCAGCAGAGCCAAAGGGCAGCAATGGAACCAGCAAAACCCCCCAGCCTTTCTTCCTCCTCAGCTGATGGCTTCACATCCCACCTTTTCAGTGACCTTCCCTAGCTCGGCTGCCTTCCTGGAAGCTCCAATAATGGGAAGGGCCCCAGCAATATCAGGAAGGGCCTGCCAACTTCTATAAAAGTCTTGGCTTTGCCAGGATTCAGGGTCTCATGGTTCTTCTCTCAGAGTTGAGCTCCTTCCTTCTGAATTTTCCAGGGCAGCCACAACACAGGAAGGATGTTGAAGGACTCGAAAGACTGCAGAGGAGAACAACCAGATGGGAAGGACCAAATTCTGTGGAAATGGTTTAAAGCTTAGCCAAAAGAAGAGAAAGCTGAGTGGAAACCTGAAGGCACCCTCCAAATGGTTGAAGGCCTGTCCCAGGGAGGAGGAGGGATTTTATCCTGCTTGGCACCCAAGAGGAGGACAAGAAGTAACAGGTGGAAGCCTGGACAAGCCCTAGAGATGATGGAGTGACTTTTTCAGGCTGAGAACCCCAGGGGGTGGGCAGAGGAGGGTGCAACCGTCCAAAGGAAAGAAATTAGCAAAGCCACCAATCCACTGAATCAATTAAATATCGTTAATACCACCTCCCTCTAAACATGAATGAAAGTCTTGCATCACAGGCATGTTCGAATCTTGGATGGATAATTGGCGAGTTCCCGTCGCTGAAACCTCCCACTCCGCGTGCAGGGCTGGTCAGCTCCATTTGGGCTTTGACCGGGTCCACGTGCGGCGCGGCGCGGCGCGGCGCGGGACGAATTGAGACGAGACGAGACGACCACTGTCGGGCCTCGGCCCTTTTTCCACAATTGGGAAGGTTTCGCTAGGTTCGCCGCGGGAGGGGACGAGGCGGCCGGGCTGCGGCTGTCTTGGGCCGGCTCTCGCGGATCACTTGGCGGAGAAGCTCTGGGAGCGTGCAGGGTGCTCCACGGGCGAGGCTGGGCAGGGGAGCGGAAGCGGCTGCCCGGCGGGACGGACTGGTGGGTCGGAGGCCACGAGGAAAGACGCTTCTCGCCGAGCCGAAGGGCGAGGCGCTGACTTCGGGGCGGGCCGGGGCCGGAGGGGAGGCTGTTCCGGAACAGGGCCGGAGGCGGGCCGGAGCTGCCGCTGCGCGCGTGCTTGGTTAAGTCGGGCGCAAACTTGATCAAAGCGCCGCCGGGCAGCAGAAGCAGGCCGGTCTTCCTCTGGCGCCGCCCTCGGGAGCCCGGAGTGCCCCTACTGTGCCGCCGGGAGCTTCGAGGGGGCCCGAGGCTGAGAACAAGCAGCAGCTTCGCCCCACCAATCGCCTCGTCGTGCTGCCTGCTAACCGCCCCCCTCATACCAGCAGGAGGCGCTTTTCATCCATCCATCCATCCTCCTAATGGACTTGGTAGGCAAGCTGGGGGTCTTCTAAGTCAAGCGATGCAGAAGGCGAGAGGGAAGGGATCTGAAAACCGGCCACGACTTAATGGCCTAGGCAAAGGAGGGGCGAAGCAGACTGCAGATGGCAGCCCAATGGGCAGGGAGCTCATGTCCCAGAAACAGGCAGAAGGATTGTCGCTGCATGGTGGGAGAAGAGGGGAGAGAAGGAACATTAATGGAGACTCATGTAAAGTTCTTTCAAGAGAAATCAGACATACATACAGGAAGAGGCTGGAGATTCCTTACTTAATGAAAAAGTTCTTGGAATAGTAGCCAATGGCAAACTGAGTATGAGCCAGCAGCATGATGTGGCTGCAAAGCAGGCAAATGCGATTTTAGGTGTATTGAGGTCACCATTCCACTCTTCTCTCCTTTGATCAGTTCATTTTTGTGTCCCATTCTGGGACCAGACTTCAAGAAGTGTTCAGAGAAGTTGGAAGAGGTTCCTCAAAGGGCAATATGAAGGTCAAAGATTACAATTGAAGGAGAAATGGATCTAGATATGTCCAGCCTTGAGAAAAGACCCCTTCATGGTCTTATCAACCAGGGACATGGTTGATAGACCTCTTCAAAAACCTGATGTCTCCCTCTTCCACCTGCTCAGCAACTCTTGAGGCAGCTATTGCAATGCATGCTACCTTGAGCTGTTAGTACACATGACCCTGTGCTTTGGGCCCTACGCTTAGCATCCTCAAGTTTCTGGGGGCAATGCAGCAAACCAATCTTGGCTTCTAAGTGGGACATGACATATCCATATTCCCCCCCTTGGTCACCTCAATTGGTGCAAGATGTGGGCAGGCCTGGGGTCTCCTGCCCTTCCTTTGGGCTTCTCTAGGGAGCAGCTTCTCCCTCTGCCCTCTTGAATGCCTTGAATTTGGTCTCCTGCTTGAGAAAGCTTTCCTTGGGGGTGCTGCCTCTTGTGGGCCCTTGGCTGCTGGGTCAGTCAACCACTGGGCTCTTCTCTGATTCCTTTTGCAGAGAGCCAAGTCCCCCTCCCCCAGGAGACTTTTTCCAAAGGAAGGCATCCTCTGAATGTGGCCCCTTTCTCTTGGAGGCTTGGAGGGGAAGAGCAGCAGGTCCTTCAGACCAGGGTTGGTGCCTTCTTGGTTTCCAGTGGGCAACACTCCCCCCATCCTCCAGAGGAAGTCAGAGGCTGGGAAGGGTCCCTTCAAAAGAGGCTAAGGCTGGCATTTTCTTGCCTTGGCATTCTTTGTGTGTGCATGTGCCAGGGGAAGTGTTTCTTTGGGACAGAAGCCTTAAAAAGCCTTGCTTAGCATTTTTCTTTTTTTCCTGCTGAAAAACACGAGAGATTACACTATTTCTCAGTTGCTTGCTGCTGGATTTTTGTAGTGGGTGGGGGGCACACGGCCTTCAGGATCTTATTTATCCCTCTCCAGGACTTGTTGAAGGGACAGAAAACATAGCAGGTGACTAATACTCTGGGGAAAATAGACAAGATCTCATGAACTCCAGACAGGCTCAAGCAAAAGGCTGAAATCAGCCTTTTTGTGGAGTTTGGGAAGTTCTGCCTCTGAGTAGGCAAAATTAGAGGCAGAAGTCTAGATGGGGGAGACCCAGCCTGGAGTGGAAGTTCTTGGTGTTCTTGATACAGTGGAAGGCAGCTGCAAAGAGGCCAGTGCTATCTTGGGATGTATTAACAGGTGCAGAATCCATATCATAGAAAGCAATAATTCCTTTTACACTGACCATGGAGCTCTGAGTCCATTTGTGGAAACCTTTGGTCCAAAGGGATAGTGACAAATTGAAGCAACTCAGAGAACTACCCAGATGATGAAGGAAGTTCAGGCAAGAAGACATGGTGAGGAACCTGTTGTTGGCTAATGGAACAGTCTGCCACATTAAGCAGCCTCCTCCTCCCAATGCTGAAGGGGCATCTGCTCCAAATGCTTTGAACAGTTGACCTCTGAGATCCCAACTCTCATTCCATGGTCCCTGCCAGCAGAGAATGGTACAAGGCAGTCCCCCCATAGCCCAAGTATTTGTACCAAAGGATTAACACCAACAGTAGCAGCAACAACTAGAAGACCTGAGATAAACTTCTAGGCTTTAGGTTCCTAGATGCTGAAGGACCACCAGTCCACTATAGTCCCTTCTCTGGAGGGATGAGGGAAGCAGGGAAGGGCAAGTTCAATGCACAGGCAGTAGAGCTTCAGTCCTACATTCCTTCTGAACTGGAGAGGGCAGGGAAGGTTTCTCTGCTGGTCTATTTGAGTCCAGACTCCACAGCAGAAGGCCTGATAGTAGTCACTGGTCCAGCATCTGAGCCTCTGCTGTGAGGGAGCCCAGGGCAAACCTTCCCCTCCTTTAATTCTAGGAAGTTCTAGGAAGGAGTGTTCTGGCCATCCTTGAAGGGCTAAGAATAAAACTCAAATCTTCACCAGCTGGCTTCCTGTTTTCTGTAGTGACTCCCAACCACATCATATCTTCAGGTCCAATTTCTGGGAATGCTGGCCAGATGCCCAGATCTGGAGGCAGGCAAGGGATGCCAAGAAAGCTAAAATGCTTGGACTGATTTTCAGACTTCTCATTCAAAACCCAAATGTCAAGACTGCATCATTTGCAGTGTGGTGCCTCTTCACATGTTGTGAATGTTTGTGGTTACCCTGTCAAGCTATCTTGATATTGGCTACGTGAGAATGAAATATGGTAATAGCAGGATAGATTCCTAATTGGGGTATCTCCCCTACTTCAAGAGGGCTCAGAGCAGAGGACCAGTAAGGCTATTAAAATTCATGGGGTGCCAAGCAGCTCCCCTGGTGCCTGGTCTCGAGAATGACTGAATGTCTCAAAGGGCTTGGTTGCAATGACAGCTTATGTTGCTTTGCTTTGGGCTGGTTCCCATTCTATAGGTCTAAGATGAGGTCTAAGGACCTTCTCTCTGCCAGCACCCCAGTCAAGGGGGTTTCCAGAGGCTCTGGAGATCAATGGCTAATTGACAGAGGCAGGGCTGACTCCATAAAGAAAAGGTCATGGCTGCTTTGGCAAAGTCTGCGTTGGAGGGGAGGGGCAGCCGGTAGGGGAAAAGCTGTGACGAGAAGATTACGATTTCCCAATAGGTTGCAACAAATAGTTGAAATTTCAGCCTTTGAAGGGCTGTGTTTTGAAGTCTAATTTAGAAAGATTCTTTTGAAAATCTTCCTTTCCAAATTTCATGGCAAAAAAATAAAAGTTAAGCAGACCGTGACAAATACAAGCTTAATATTAATATTGTTTCTCTTATTCTCTCTATGCACTAAACTCCAAGGCCTCAACTGGGAACCTCTTGGTGGGATGAGGAGGGAGGGGATCAGGAGTGTGCAAATCTCAGCTGGGAAAGTCACATGTTGACCCCACAGCCACACTCTCCTTCCCCTCCATTTGAGTCAGAAGATCTTGGGGCAAGAAGTGGACATAAAAGGAAGCCTTGACAGGATCTGTTTTATTAACAAATGGTCGCTCTGGGGTATGCAGTTCTGAGTGCAGGAGGGGGAGGGGGTGCATCCCTTTGTCACAGCTGCTTTTGACTCAGTTCTGGCTTACAGTCTGGGGCCTCCTTTGAGAACCCTCGCAGTCCAGCGCAAAGATGGCCCAGGACTGCAGAGCCCTTTCCTCCCGCTGGCCCCTCATGGCTACAGCCTCCACTCTCAGCCTATCTCACTCTGGAACTCCCAGGCCCATAGGCTGAGCTTGGAAGCCAGAGAGTAGCCTCCTCGCCCCCTGGTATCTGCCCTTGAGTAGATTGTGTAGGCCAGGTGACATGGCCCCATCCCTCCCAAGGTCCTCCCCCCAGCAAATGTGGCTCTTGGGATCTCTGCTATGTGGAAAGGAGGAGGAATGATGGAGCATCTCACAACATTCCCGAAGATCTCAGACCTTTGGAGAAGCTTTCCGAAGTCCAAATCAGTGATAAGAGGGGAGATAGGGAGGATGCAAGCTGAAACACAGGGAGGTTCTCCCAAGTGTGTGCAAGTGGCAGGAAGAGAGGCTTTGCAGACACCACCCAGCAGTGGGGGAGGAGGCCTAGGGTATGCTAGAATGGGCCTAAAAGGAGAAGCAGGAAATGCAGCTGCAACAGGCAGGGTCTCAAGAGGAAGCAAGGCAAGGTGGAAGAAGAAAGGGTCCATTCCCGTACCCCATTCCACCATTCACAGCACCAAGCAGATGCTCCAAAGAAGGGCAGTGCAGTTGGCAGCAGCTGCCACTTGGCTATGCCCTAACCCAGGGTCCATGCCAGAGCAAGGAAGGGGATGCCTTGGGACAGTGAAGGCTGGAGGTGGGCAATTGAGAAGAGAGGGAAGATACCCGAGGGACCGATAGAAGGGGCTGATCCTGCCCCAGACCATGTTGGAAGAGCCAAGCCACAATCAGACAGAAATCAGGGCATAGCTTGGGAGCGAAGAATAGCACAGATTGAGATGGAAGGAGGAATTTAAAATCCCCAGGAGATGGCTGGCGGCGCTGCCACGCAGAGAGAAAGGCCCACATGAGGCACATGGGGTGAATAATAGAAACAACTGGGTCTGAATCAGAAACATGCTGCGAGGGGAAGAGTGCGTCGCTTCTCAGTTAAGAAATCAGGTTTCAGTTTGTAATACAACCTTTCTCTAAAAAAAATATTTACAAAATAATGTTTAATAATAAATGCCCTTTTGCAACAGGATCTGCCTTGTGTCCTGCCTGAGTTTTCATGAGAATCCTGAGCACAGCTCTGGTTCCCTGCAGCTAGACAAGGCAGCGGGAACAGGCTGAGCTGCTCTGGCCAAGGAGATGCACGCTGGCTGTCCTTGGGTTGGGTTCATGTGGCACATGGAACCCTTAACCCAGAACAGTAAGACACAATTGCTGGGTTGTATAACAGGCTCCAATCACAGAATGGCACAATGTGACAGCCAGGGTCACAAAACATGCCAAGGTTAAGGCCAACTCCCCACAACATAGTCAGCAGCACAAACTACCCCATTTTAGGGCTACTGTGTTGTGTGAACCCAGCTGCTCATGTGGACAGCAGGGCAAAGATATTGAAGATGAGGAGTAGAACCAGATTAGCTGCACAGTCACAGTTATGCACAGATGTGCACACATACACACTTTCTAGCCTGCAAGTCACTTTGCTGACTTCACCCTTCAGCTCTGAGAAGTGGCTGGTGAGTGGACAGCCTGATTGACTGACTGACTGAAATCTGCCTCGTGCTTCCAAGCAGACCTCCTGTACTCAGCTGTGAAAATTCAGCCTGGGAGTGAAAATGGAGCACCCAAATTGGGTGCGGGGCTCCTTCCAAGAGACTTTCCTCCCCAGTGTGAAATGGGTGGGCTGCCCCTCCCTGTAGCCAGATGGAGCTTGCATCCTGTGTCCGTAGCACTTGGGGGTCCTTGCAGTTGGGGGTTGCGGTTTCTTGGGATTAACCCCTCTCTGATTCACATCATGACTTGTGTACATCCTCATCTGACAGGGAGAATTTCTGGGAACCCTTGGGGTCCCCAGGGGATGGAAGGAAAGGCTGAGGACAGCTTCTTTGGGGCAATCAGGAGAAGGCATGGGGTGTCTTCTGCCAGCAAGCAGCAAAAGGAGGCCTGGGGGGAGGAGCTGCCCCCTTCTTGCTATGGCTGGGACCATACAACACCTTTGCTCCAGAGGATGAAAGAAGGGTTGCCTTCACAGAATACTCTATAAACTTGTGGGGTGTGTATGTGCGCACATGCCTCAGAGCTAGTCATCTGGGTTAATGTATGATGCATTTATAATTTAGACAGCATTGTGCAGAAAAATGGGTCATCTCAGTAATAAATTTTCTTTTGCCTAGGTTTTGTCTCCTGGATCTCAACTCTCATCCAGCTGCTGGATGAGCACTTGCTTGGAGCAAGTGCTGCTGGGGTGGCATGCAAGTCTCTGCAGAGAGGATGGGCACATGATGCCAGGCGAACGTCCTGCCGCTTCCCATTTGCAGGCCCAAATCCCCACAGCACCACAGTCCTTTCTCTCATAGAAGCCCCAAAGACAGCCCCCCCTCCCCACGCCCCCAGCCCAGGTCCTCCACTCTCCACCATTGCTGCCTTCCTCCTTCAGGGCCACATGCCTCCTCCCCCACACCAAGGGGGCACAGCCTGCCTTGCCCCCTTCCTTTCTGCTGCTGGTATCCCACTCTGCACTGCCTCACTTGCCTTTTGCTCCCCTGTGCCTGAGTGGCTGGGGATCCACCTCTACCTTCACCCCATGAAATAGGAGGTACCCAAGACACCATATCCTGGGTGCATGAGGGATGCCAGCTACCCTGCCCAATCCAAGCTCTGCCAAGCCTCCCGTGGCCTCCCCCAGCAGCAGGGCAGGACCTCTGGGTGGCCAGAGGCTGGGAAGGGAAGAGCAACTTAGCCTGGGCTGTTCCTACGCAGGCAGCTCTATCTGACCTTCCTGGCGGGCTGACAGATGCAGTGCTCCCTCCAGTCGGGGGGTACCCAGGGCCGGGCCTTCTCCCCCATCATGAACGTCACAGGGGAGAGTCTCAGCTGATTCAAGGTGAGGACTGATCGGATTGCAGAAGATGCTCACCTGTGCCTGGGAGGCTCTGGGCATGGGAGGGTCAGAAGAGTGACCCTCTTGAAGCTGGGCCTCTGCTAAAGCAAGTGAGGGAGCCGTGGGCAGGAGGGGCACTGCCAGCCTCAGCTGGTGGGTACCAATTTTGGCTCTTTGAGGCCCTGACAGCCTTACCTCATGCCCTCATCACCTCCCACCATATTCGGCTTTGGGAGGAATGAGAACCTGCAAGTGGTATTACAGGCCACACCTGGACTGTTGTAAAGGGGCGGCGGCAGCTTCTGCAGTGTGGCATCAAAGCAGCAGAGGCTCCCAGTGTGCTCCCAGCCCAGGCCAGGTAGCCTCTTATCTCTGAAGGCCCAAGGACTTGCAGGCCCATCACTACCGCCCTGGGCATTTCTTCCAGGAGGAGGGGATGAAGGCTTCCTCCATCCCAGGGCAGGTGAGGGGGCCAAGCGGCAATTATTTGCCACTTCCTGACCAAATCCTCTCGGCCTTTGGAAGGCATCTAATTTCACAGGCTGGGGAAGGAGGAGGCTTAAGGTGGATATTTAATCTGCCTCCTCTACTGGCATTCTTTTGTGATCAGTTCTACTGAGCTTGTGAAGTAGCCTTGATTATTTATTTATGTCTCTGCTGCTGTTTCTGTTGTAGGGTCATGTGCAGAGTTAAGACCCGGTTGTTGCCACGTTGGGAGATGTGGGTGTGGTGACCATCTGACGGAC
>JANHZU010014625.1:0-13922 GCA_032468055.1 Acrochordus granulatus | reverse complement strand
TAGATGATAGATAGATAGATGATAGATAGATAGATAGATAGATAGATAGATAGATAGATAGATAGATAGATAGATAGCGGTTCAAACCTGGGAGGAAAATCTTACTTACTTGTGGAATCTTGTAAATGGACAGGACAGAGGCCATATGGATACAGACTTCAGAATCATGTCCTCCTATGACTGACACTGGATTGTTCTCCATATCACACTTGTAGTTGGGAATGAAGTTGCCCTGTGTTGAGAAGAGTTCCATTGAGGCATGATATGTCCAGCTTGCAATAAAATGGCTGTTAAAAATATGGAAGCCCAGAGTGAGATTGGGCAAAATCTGGGGATTTGCATTAATCTCCTTTACAGCAAATACCAAAGACAAAATGTGTTGGTAAAGTTGAATCACCACCCTGAAATGAAAATGGCATGCTGATTTGAGCACATTGGTTTCAAAAATAGAATTGGAGGACACTTTAGTTCATAGTTTTAAACATATTGTCTTATCTGTAAACCCCGCAGAGTCACTCTGTGATTGAGATGGCTAATATCTTAATTTGATAAATAATCAAATCAATAAATTGCTAAGAACACAAATATACAGCTGAGTTCCATAGATAATTCAATATTAGTCCTATTATTGTATTTCTACCTCCTGCTGCAATTATTATCTACATTCTACAGAATATTTTTGCAAGTGTGAAAAACATTCAATTTATATTAGTGATAAATGCAGGGGGCCCTCCATTACGTTGTTCTTTCCCCTTCTTAATTAAGCTTATCAATTAAAAGTTAGCATCATCATTGTCAGAACTGTGTCTAAACAAAGTTTCTCCTATCCATAGAAGTTTTGCAAGACCAAAATAAATAAGCAGTATCTTATTATGAATAATTCAATGCCCAGGTAATCATTGGTAATACATTTAATCTGTTAATGTTCATTATAGAAAATCAGAAATCTTTAAGTCTGAGCATAAATAACTAGATGAAATATTTCTTAAAAACGGGGAAATTGTTATCACAAATATTCAGGCATTTCATTAGAATCAATTTATTCAACCATGAAACTGACTTACTCCAAATTTTTAAGGAATAAGGGAATCCTGAAATATCAGAATTATAAACTCATCTGTACAAATAAGATTGAATAGACCTGTTTAATCCCAATGCATTACCAAATTGACCTTGACATCCAAGGTTGGATTAAGAGTGTTAATCCAACCTTACCACTCTTAAACAATTTCAGTCTTTATGGAAAAAGAGATACTACAATATAGAATCAGCATCAATTCATCAGACTCATCTTCTGAACAATTAGTTTGGACACATGAATGTCTTACTGAGTATCATAGAAAAGATCAGTAGAAGGCTTTTCATGAAAGTGTATTGTGTTTGAAAATATATAGATTTGAGACAAAATACCAGCAACAATGACATCTCCTGATTGGTAGTATTTATGAAGAATTGGAACAGGATCACTGACAATGCAGGTCTTATTAGGCATCTCTGAGACTACCCCAGAAGACAGCATCAAGACCAATACAGAAAGTTTCATTAATCTGCATAAAATAATTCCTTCTTTGCAGTCTTCAATTTGGCCTCTTCTTTCATTTAATAATTTTTTGGCTGATTAGGACAGCCTGACTTCAATGACCATTTAAATGGTTTATGATACCCTTGTAATGCATTAATGAATAAGAACAAGTTTATATATGTAGCAAATAATGACAAACTGCTTCTGTGGCAAATTTTCATTTTGTTGATGGTAAATGAAGCTTGCTTGAGACTTGGAGATGAGGAAAAAGTAATTGTGGAAAATTTGAGGTTAATTTAATAATTGCCAGAGAAATAACTACCATTTCAGGATTACAAGTTCTATTAGATATCAGTGGAATATATTCATCATCTTACATTAAAAATCATTTCCATCAATGCTCCTTAGATTAGCAAAAGGCCCAAAGGCACTTGGAAATAAAAAAAGACAAGGGATTCTTTACTATTCCATATGGAACTTTGGGGTTTTCATTTTCTTTTCATTGAGATTGAAATGAAATTGGAATCTCTCATCATCTAAAATGTGACAGAAATTATGTATTAAGCACTAACTCAATTGGATATATTTATTTTAAAAAGGAGTGGTTGGCAGCTGAGCAGTTTGAAACCAAGTGCCACCATGTAACCGAGTGAAATCCCATTACTTGCACCAGCTCCTGCCAACCTAACAGTTTGAAAGCATGTAAAAAAATACAGGTAGATTAGGTACTACCTCGGTGGGAAAAGTAACAGTGTTCCTTGTGCCTTGGCATATAATACATGACCATACAAGCATCTTTTGACAAACACTGGCTCCCTCAGCTGTGAATCAGGGGATGAGCACCATCCCCTAGAGTCAGTCATTGGCAGGGGAAACTTGAACTTTTAATAATTTCTTTAATGGGAATTTTTTCTGTAACACAGACTTTTCAGTGTCTATGTTCTAAAGAGGGAAAAATTAATTAATTTGAATAATATGTATTTCTATTGTTAGAAATAATATTGTTAATATATTTCTAAAGGATAAAAACTCTTACAGGAAGTCTTACATTAAACTTTTATACTTTTAGAAAACATGGTCTAAGAACAAAACTCTTTGTTATTTCATCATGATTATAAATAAGGTCATTTTTATCCATCTTGAATTACTCCTAGAGGCAAAGTTAGAATCATTTCTGATTTTCCTATGTTAGCCATTATGAAGACACAAGTTTTGCTTTAGTTTAAAAACAGGAAAGCTCCAGGCTGTCCCTACTGAAATACTCTTAAGCACCACATTTCATCCTGAATCCAATGCTATTTTGTTAATTTGGTTTACACACTTGAAGCCTTCCCTAAAGGAAAGAAAGCTCAGGGACCATGAGAAGTTCTTTGTGACATTGGACATTTCAACATCTCAAGCAATAATTTTGAAGAAGGGCAACTCATTTCATCACCCATGTGTAAAGTTAATAGATTGTGTACAATACCAACATATGCCTTCCAAAGAATTAAACACTGAAACCTCAGAGGTGGAGGTCGAAATTAAAAGAGAGAAAAAAGTACAAAATGTTCCCTTCCTTATATGTTCATACTTCAATGCAAATTTTTGAGATTTGCTCAATTCCCAAAGAGCTAGATTAACAGAAAAAGTTTCAGGCATCTTGACTAAGTAAGTAGCTTTATTGCAGGCAAAATACAGTCATAATACAGAGTTGATTTTCCCATTGCAATGCACAAACATAAAAGGTTTTATATACTGCATGCCTCACAACTGGAATACTAAACTACTTCCCCTGACATTTCTGAGTTAGTGCAGATTTAGACAATACTGTACTCTTATGTCTTTGGGAGACAGATCATTTATAGTGACATTAGAGTTCTATCAAGAGTTGGAAAATGCCTTAATATCTTCATTACTTACAATATAGAAAATTAATGTTAAAAAAATTACAGCAGTCACATTATATATAGTTCTCAATTTAAGACTACAACTGACACAGGAATTTCCACTGCTAAGTGAGGAAATTAAGTAAGTCATGCCTGATTTTACATCCTTTTTTTGCTGTGGTCCTAAGCAAATCAGCATAGTCCTTAAGTGAAGCAGACTGTTAAGCAAATCCAACTTCTCCTGTTGATTTTACTTGTCATATGCAAATTTGGAGTAAGTCAGTTTCATGGTTAAATAAATTGATTCTACTGAAAAGCCTGAATATTTGTGATAACAATTTCCCCATTTTTAAAAAATATTTCATCTAGTTATTTATGCTCAGACTTGAACATCAACAGATTAACTGTATTACCAATGATTACCTGGGCATTGAATTATTCATAATAAATATACTGCTTATTTACTTCAGTCTTGCAAAACTTCTATGGATAGGAGAAACCTTGTTTAGACACAGTTCTGACAATGATGATGCTAACTTTTAATTGATAAGCTTAATTAAGAAGAAGGGGAAAGAACAATCTAATGGAGGGACCCCTGCATTTGCAAATGGTGATCCAGGAAGCTGTAACCATCATAAATACATGGCAGTTCCCAAGGGTCTGAATTTTGATCACCTGACCACAGGGATGTTGTGAGAGTTGTAAATGTGAAAATTAGTTGTATGTTCACTTATTTCAGCACTGTCATAACCACAATGATTCCTAAACAAATGAATGTATGCTGAGAACTACCTGTATCCTGTACAACATTCTGTCTCTCAAGAGTTTTCTCCAGCACCACAATTTGAAGGAATCAGTTCTTTGGCACTCGGCCTTCATTATGGTCCAACTCTCACAGCCATAATCTTTCCATTTTGAAAGATTAAATCTGAAATCTGGCCATATTCTCCAATTCCTTCGAGACTACATTCTAGTGGTTTTATCCAATTCAGTTAGTGCTTAATGTGTTGTTTCTGGCACACTTTGGATGAAGAGAGATTCCAATTTCACTGTAATCTCAATGAAAAGAAAAAGAAAACCTCAAAGTTCCATATGGAACAGTAAGGAATACTTTGTTTTTGTATTTATTTATTTCAAAGGACATTTGGGACTTTTGTTCATCTAGAGAACATGGATAGAGATAACTTTTGATGAAAGATGATGAATATATTCCTGTAAACCTGTAATCCTGAACTGGTAGTTATTTTTCTGGCAATTATCAAATTAACCCCAAGTATTTTTACTTCATCTCCAAGTCTCAAGGGAAATGCACAAAACATCAGCAAAACTAAACCCAAAGAAGAAGCACCATGTCATTATTTGCTCTAGTATATATATATGTACTATATATGGTGCTGTTTTTTAATGCATTACAAAAGTGTCATAAACCAAATGTACTGAGGCTGTTCTAATCAGCCAACAATTTATTAAAAGAAAAAAATAGGACATGAAAGACTGCAAAGAAGGAACTAAATCATGCAAATTAATGAAGCTTTTTGTATTGGTCTTAATGCTATTTTCTGGGATACTCTCAGAGCTTCCTAACATGAACTGCATCATCGGTGATCCTGTTCCAATCCTTCATAAATATTATAAATCAGGAGATGTCATTGTTGCTGGTATTTTGTCTCAAATCTATATATTTTCAAATACAATACACTTTCATGAAAAGCCTTCTACTGACCTTTTCTATGATACTGAGTAAGATGCTCATGTATCTAAAACTAATTATTCAGAAGATGAGTTTGATGGGTTGGTGCTGGTTCTCTATTGTGTAACTCTTTTTGCATAAAGACTGAAATTGTTTAAGAATGTCTTGGATGTCAAGGTCAATTCAATAATGCATTGGGATTAAACAGTTGTATTTAATCTCATTCATATGGATGAGTTCATAATTCTGATATTTAGGATGATTTGGCACGTCCAGTTCTCAGTTAATTCTGTGGAAGCAGTTTAAATATTTTACATGTGTATATTTCTCTTCTGTTTACTCATTAAATTATGTAAATGTTACTTTGGAGGAAGCTTTAGAAATCACACATAATAAATATTGTTTTCAACTATATACCTAGCTTGTTGTGTGGGGATGAGATGTTGAGAAATAATATTTATTTTTTAATAAATTTTCTCCATTATAAATCAATTTCTTAGCTTTTGGACTGAAATATTTCGTACAGCAATTTTTTTTCACTAATGAAGCATCCCCTTTTATTTCAGGATTCCTCTACTCCTTAAAAATAATTGAAGTAAATGAGTTGCATGGCTAAATAAATTTATTCTGAACAATGAAATGCCTGCATGATTGTAACAATAACATTTTCCCCATTTTTTTTTAAATCTTTAGTCATTTACACTCAGACTTAAAGTTGTTCTAATTTGTAATGTTTCTAAAATGAACATCAACAGGTTGAATTTGTTACAAATAATTTCTGGAACTTCAACTATTCAAAATAAAAGATTGCTTAGTGCCTTGCAAGCATTTTGTGGCCATTGTTTTAGAACCAATACTGATTATGGTAATTATGCCAAATTTTTAACAATGAGTTTAATTCTGGGGTGGGGAAAAGGACAACATGATGGAAGTGACCCCTGAATTTATTATTGATAGAACTTTTCATACTTGCAGAAATGTGCTGTAGAACATAGATATGACTTCAGCAGGTGGGACGAAAACAATAAGACCATTTATATTGAATTGTGTATGGAACTGAGTTGTAGACTTGCATTCTTGGCAATTTTCTGATGTTAACCAATGACTTTTATATTAATATCTAGACTACATTCTTTTTTATTTATACCCTCCCTTTATTGTTTTTATAAACAATTCAAGATAGCAAACATATCTAATACTTCTTCCTCCTCCTGTTTTTTTCCAGAACAACCCTGTGGGGTAAGTTGGGCAGAAAGAGAGTAAAAGTAATGGTCTCTTGGTTTCTAGCTTGGTGATTTAACCATTAGACCAAACAGATGAAGTCTGATATAGATGCATTCAACCACATTTATTAGTAACCATCTGTAAGCAAAAAAAATGTGTAAAATATTTATTTATTCCTCAAATTTAGACATAACCCATCTCAGTCACAGACAGAGTGACTCTGGCTTGTTTACAGATAAAACATAATGCTTAAAAGTATGTGTTGAACTAAAGTGTCCTGCAGCTCTTTTCTGAAACAAATGTGCTCAAATCAATATGTAACTTTCATTTCAGGGTGATGACTCAGCTCTACCAACACATTTTCTCTTTGGTATTTGCTACAAAAGAGATCAACGAAAATCTTCAGATTTTGCCCAATCTCACTCTGGGCTTCCATATCTTTAACAGTCATTTTATTGCAAGCTGGACATATCACGCCTCAATGGAACTCTTCTCCACACAAGGCAAGCTAATCCCTAATTACAAGTGTGATACAGAGAACAACCCAGTGTCGGTCATTGGAGGACCTAATTCTGAAGTCTGTATCCACATGTCAGCTATCCTGTCCATTTACAAGATTCCGCAAGTAAGATTTTCTTCCCAGTTTTTATCTGTCTTCCTATCCATCCATCCATCCATCCATCCATCATCTGTCAATTAGAAATAAAAAATGAAAAAAATGAAATAAAAAATGACACTTGAGTGTTTTCATGGAAATTAAGAGGAAGGTCATCTTTTAAGCTAAGAATAAATTGTTTCTCAATATATGTCCTTTTCTTTGGAGTGGAATTGTGTAACATGGATGCCTCTCCATTCATTTCAAATTACCTCCCTTTTGGAACAAATAGGAGAGGAAAAATGCAGCAATTTCCGTTCTCTTTACTATGAATTGTCAATGAACATCTCAAAAGAACATGATTTTCTTTGAGGGAGAAATGAGCGAATCTGTAAAATAGCGGAGGAATATTTTTGTTCTTACTTGCCTGTACACAAACAAAAACATTGCATTGATCCTTTTCAGCATATGCAATGTTACACTGACTTAACTCCATCCAAAATGACTTTGATACTTTCACTTTTAGTTCCTTTTGATGTCTTGGAAATGTTTGTTTACTTTCCTTGTCTGCTTGCAAACCAATTTTTAACATTTCTGTTCTATTTTCTCATTGTTACATTCAGATATTCAACACTTTAATTTGCCATTTCAGACTGTGTGACTAAAACATTTTTTCTCTGTTTGTTCTGACCTACCCATGCAGAATAACCTCTTTCCCAATAATGCAGTTATTCGAAATGTTGCAGAATTTCCCACAAAACATACCTTGGGTTCTTTCATTATGACCATTCACTAGAGGGAAACGGGCAATTATCACCAACTTATGGATTGCTTATATGTCTATATGTCAATAATAGCAAATATATATAATATATATAACTATATGTCAATAATAACATCAACAATACCAATTTATGTGTTCTGACATCTTTTTATCCTTTCCAATCATAATTTAATTTAAATCTTCAGCACCCCAAACATATCCACCAGTTCTGGTGACACCCACTGTATTTACTTCAAATGTTAATTCATGCTCTTCGTGATAGACTATTCTTCCATGACAAGTTCTGATCTTTCAGATCTTGTGATCATCACGAAACAACCCTGAGGATACCGACTGCCGTTGGCTTTGATTAATCAATGCACATTGGGAGGCTTCTAGTTTGGACTCAGGACAACACACATTTGCAATAAAGACACTAGAATTAAGCATCTAATTTGAGAATATGTTCTTGAAACCTAAACAGCGAATGTTCTCCTATGGCATGTGTCGGGAGAGAGACACCAGCAGAAGGAATGTCCTTTCTTTATCCACGCATAATACTGAAGTGTTCATTAAGTGTTCAGGACCATGAAGAGCAAGACATCTGTTCCTTATCACATTCAATTGGTAGAGTTAGTCAACTTCATTTTGTAATCTCTCTTATGGAAGAAAAAAATGTTATTTTGTCACACTAACTGGAAGAAAAGTCGAAGCAGATTAATTTTCTAACACAATGTTTTGTTTATATGCTGTAGTTCACTTATGGCTCTGCGACCGAGAAGAATAGGAAAACGCAGACGATTTTTTACCACCAGATGTTTCCAGATGTATACAGACAATATAATGGGATTCTTCAGTTACTGTTGCATTTCCAGTGGATGTGGATTGGGGTGATGTATGACAAAGATAACAATGGAGAGAGATTTGTTCAAGATGCACTGCCTATATTTTCTCTGAGTGGAATCTGTTTCGATTACATTGAAAGATTCCCTGTAATCACGTCAGTTACTGAAATTGATAAGATGGTCACTGAGGGATTAAATAAGTATGAAGTTTTAGTTAAAAGCATTGCTAATGTATCCATTGTTTATGCTGAAATTGGGATGATGGTATTTTTCAGAATGATTTCTACAGTATCAAAATATGAGGATATCTCAATAATGGCAAAAGGAATGGTTTATTTTTTGACAGCCCAAATGGATTTTGCATCCTTTCCCTTTCAAAAGAATGAAGACATAGGCTTGCTTCATGGTGCCCTTTCCCTAGCAATTCATTCAAAGGAAGTCCTGAGATTTACAGAGTTTCTTCGATTGACAAATGCTACTTTGGAAACAGAAAATGGCTTTATTCGGATTTTCTGGGAGGAGGCCTTTGGATGCTTCTTTCCTGGGTCCAGGATAGACAGGCAAGGAAGGGTCTCCTGCACTGGTGAGGAGAAACTGGAGAATCTTCCCACATCCGTGTTTGAAACGAGTATGACCTCCCATAGCTACAGCATCTACAATGCAATCTATGCTGTGGCATATGCTTTGCACAACATGCTTTTATTTCATTTGAAAAGGTCTGCCAGTGTCCACGAAACAACCCAAAATCTACTTGCTCAACAACTGTGGGAGGTAATGTCCCAGACAAACCAATTTCAGTTAAGTCAATATCTCTTACAGACCATGGTCATCACATTCCCAAGTGGACATCAACCGTGAAAGCCTGCATCAATATATTGTTTCTCACATGGTCAGGTGACCACATTCCCCACAGTGATGTGATGTGCCTTCCTTCAATAGGATTTATTTCTATTTAAGTATTCCATGATTCTCCTTTAGAGATTGTAATCGTGATTCTGGTGGGTTCAGTCAAATTCAGCATTACCTGCAGAAATGTGCTGGATCACTGATGCAGCTTCACTGAAAGCTCCGATAAGCCATTTGCCTGAGAGTTCCCATGAATTGGTCCCTAACTTTAAAAGCACAATTTGCACCCATTTCCAGGCAGCATGAGCTTGCAGAGCAACACGTATCAAGCAAACTGAGACTTGAGGCCTTCCTTTTCCAAAAGCGAATTCACCCTAATTTTTCTTTTTTCACTCCCACGCGATTGTAATTCCTGCTTTCTGCCTGCTTCTGTTTGTATTCATCAAATCAATCTTCCACCTTCAGAAAGATCAAACCTAAATGGAAAAGAACAAGGGCCTTGAACATATCCTCATGAGCAATCTCATTCCTTCTCTTCAGCTCAACCGCTTTGTGAGAAGCATCTCATTTAACAATAGTGTTGGGGAAACGGTTTTCTTCAATCAAAATGGAGAAATGGAAACCGGATTCGATATCCTCAACTGGGTAACATTCCCCAATCTTTCCTTCCTCAGAGTCAAAGTTGGAGACATCCAGCCCTTGTCTCTCACAGAAAATATGTTCACCATTTCAGAAGAAACTATAATCTGGCCAAACTGGTTTAATCAGGTAATCAGTTCTATTCAAGAGTTACAATGGTAGAAATTAATGATTTCTTGAAATAACTCTTCTTTAACTGTCTTAGACTGTCATCTGAAAAGGAGAGAAAAGGCAGAAGGAACCATCAGATCATGAGACACAAGAGAAAGAATGCCACAATCGATGACATGTTTCCCTTTTTGTATAATATCTGCATGCAGGGAGGATGTACTTCAGGAGCAGCATGTGATCCCTTCTTGCTTAATATGCCTGTGCAAGCATGTCATGTTTATTGGTCTGCATTCATGTACAGCATAGTTTCCATCTAACATAATGACTTAGAAATAGTTGGAAGCTCTATTTTTTTGAGTTATGAATTCTATGAATCTACAAATGAAAAATTTCTAAGTTTAAACTATGTCGGGAAAATAAATAATGAACAAAATGTCACCATGGAATGCGAATCAAAGGCTTTCAAAATCCCACTGTTCAATGGTAATAAGAGAAGTGATGTTTCCCTTGTTTCTCTCTGACTCGCTGCCTGCCTATCTCTCGCTCAAGACATGAACTTCTGCATGCACCCGGATAAAGCT
Source organism: Acrochordus granulatus (assembly GCA_032468055.1). Taxonomy (NCBI): domain Eukaryota; kingdom Metazoa; phylum Chordata; class Lepidosauria; order Squamata; family Acrochordidae; genus Acrochordus; species Acrochordus granulatus. The sequence goes on along the minus strand of JANHZU010014625.1, from coordinate 3,238 downwards.
GAGGACGAATCTTCCCCAGAGGCTTCTGTATTATGGGCTTCATGTAGGAACCCTTTCATATGCAGCTGCTGTTCATCTTTGGAGATATGCACATTGGCACGATGGGAAACATCCCTCTCTTCTTCTCTCTGTAGACAAAACCTCTTTCTCTTTGCAATGACTATTGTCATCCGGGTTTCCGGAAAGCCAAAAAGGAAGGGAAGCCGTTTTGCTGCTATGACTGCCTTCCTTGTCCAGATGGAAAGATTTCTAAGCAGAAGGGTAAGTGATAGTATGCATTTATTTGTCAGTCTATTGAACCGACCATCTCCCTCAGAGATGCAGAAGAATAGTTGCCAACTTCTGCTCTATGATCACAACTGACTATTACAAGTTACTTAGAATACCCATCATGCAGTTGTCTATCGGGATAAACAGCTAAACTCAATTTGATTATTTCAGTATCATTTTCCAGAATAACTATATATCTTATAAAAGCCTGATTCCTTTCCTCCAGATATGGACAACTGCTTTCAATGTCCAGAAGACCATTTTCCAAATGAGAAGCAAGATTTCTGCATTCCAAAATATGAAACATTTTTGTCCTATGAAGAAATATTGGGGATCACATTCACCAGTTTTATTTTTCTTTTTTCCATCATTACCACTTTTCTGCTGTGGCTCTTCATTAAACACAATGACACCCCTATTGTGAAAGCTAACAATGAGACCCTCACCTACATTCTGCTCATTTCCCTCCTGCTCTCATTTCTTTGCACTTTACTATTTATTGGCCAGCCTCGTCCATGGACATGCCTTCTGCGGCAAACTACCTTTGGCATCATCTTCTCTGTGGCAGTTTCTAGCATTTTGGCAAAGACTATCATTGTCATTCTGGCTTTCATGGCTACCAAGCCAGGATCCAGAATTAGAAAATGGATGGGAAAAAAACTGGCTGTTTCTATTGTTCTTTCCTGCTCTTTTATTCAGACCATTATTTGTGTTGTATGGCTATCAACAACTCCTCCATTCCTAGATGTTGACATGTATTCCATGACAAAGGAAATTGTATTGATATGTAATGAAGGATCACCCATCATGTTCTATTGTGTCCTTGGTTTTATGGGCTTCCTTGCAGTTATCAGCTTCATGGTGGCTTTTCTAGTCAGGAAGTTACCTGACACATTTAATGAAGCCAAATTTATTACCTTCAGCATGTTGGTTTTTTGTAGTGTCTGGTTGTCTTTTGTTCCAACATACTTGAGCACAAAGGGGAAATACATGGTGGCTGTTGAGATCTTCTCCATTTTGTGTTCCAGTGGGGGGTTAATGGCTTGTATCTTCTTCCCAAAATGTTACATTATCTTGCTGAGGCCTGATTTAAATAGCAAGGAACAGCTAAAAAAAGGAAGACCAGAAGAATTTTACATTAGCCATAAGTAAATTGTTTGTATTTAAGCTATTTCATTTTTAAGTTATCATCTTGTGTTTTGCTTCATACAACTTGGTTTCTGTGTTTTCATTGGATAATTTCTCTCCTTTACAACTGGAATGGAATAAAAAAAATTGAATTACATGAAAGACAAGCACTGTCCTTGGGATTTTTTTTTTAGTTTTTGGAATTTCTGTTGATCTAAATTCAGAGGCCTATCAGAAGATAATTATTAGGGGAAAAAGGACTGACCGTGTGTGAAGAGGGGGATCAGCCTTCAGTAATTGCAGATGATGAAGAGAAGGAAGGCTGTCCCACAGCAGGATTCTTAGATGTAACCCAAGGTCAGGAGCTTTGGCACCATTAAAGCAGTAGATTAGTATTACTTTTGTTTCTCTCAGTTCCTTTCATCCCAATATTAATTTCTCCTTCTCGGGAAAAAAAAGGAAAAATGAAGAGTTATTCTGTCTTTCTTTTGCTGAGAAGCATGCAAGAATTAGAGCATGGCTTCAGGCTATCAACAAGCAGGTACGGTAGTAAGCAAAGTGCATAATCTAAGAGTTCTCTTGAATGACTCCTGCTCAAAGAGAAGGTGACAGTCATGGACAGGAAGACCTTTGCATAATTGCAGCACTGGCATCAGCTGTGTCAGCTTTCCTGGACCAACAAGCCCTGCTCGACTATTGCAATGTGTTGTATGTGGGCAAACACCTTGAATAGTATCTGGAAGCTCCAATTCATTCCAAATACTTTTGTACAAGACAAGATTTGCACACATGGCACATCTCATGAGAGAGCTGAATTGGTTAGCATATAGGTTCTGAGTCCAATTCAAGATGCTGGTTATTGTCTTTAAAACCCTACATGGCCTTGTGGTGGTTACCAGAAGTAGCATTTTCTCCCACACACATCAACTCAACCCACCAGAGCAATGAGGCAGGAAGTCTCTCTTAATGAGATCCATCTACTGGGAACAAGAAGAAGGGCTTTCTCCATTGTAGCTCCTTCCCTGTGGAAATAAAATGGCCCTCACCTTGACATTTTTTGAAAGGCCCTGAAAACATAGTTTTGCCAATGGATGTGTGAATCCCAGGTTAATTAAAGTCCATCAAGTGGTTTATTTGATTGTTGTTGTCAGGGGTGGGGATTCATTGGAATTTGTGTTGGAGTTTAATTTTTATAATTTTTTAAAGCTGCTTGGAGTCACCATGAGTGAGTTGGGCAGCCAAATAGAATTTCTAAATAAATAAAAAAGGCAACTTTAACAAAATTTCAGTGTTATCCAATCTACAGGCCCCATCCCTGGGAGAATATCCACACTTCAAGTGTTTAAAACATCCATAGGGTGAGGGCAAAAAAAAAAAATCAAGAGATTTGATGTTCCAAAACTCAGGTGCTGCAAGAGATTATCAATGATATCTATAATACAAGCAAGAGAAATCAGAAAGCTGACAATACTTGAAAAAGAACTGAGGCTAAGCTAATTTTACTCAGGCATCAGGAAGCTAGATTGGAGGCAAGATTTAATAGATGCGTTTTGGGCTAAAAATGGCTTATCATGCTGTCCTTTACAAAGATGTAGAGGGGAACAAATATTCATGGATGAATTGTATGGTTGCATAATAATAATCCCCCCCAGCACCACCTTGCTGTGGTTGTGGGGCTTGTGTGCTCTGAAGAAGATGAGAGCTCTGCCAGAAGTTCAACCAGACTGGACAGGTCTCATCAGAGGAGCCAGACGAAGAGTGTATCCCACCTATAAAAATATGAGAAGTAAATTACAGAAATCCATACCGGCTCGGTCGTCGCCCGGGTTAACAAGGACCG
>JANHZU010014588.1:0-13926 GCA_032468055.1 Acrochordus granulatus | reverse complement strand
CGGCTCATCCCACCGCCCGCTCCCCCCGAGCCCCCGAGCCCCTCTGGGCGTTGCGCGCGGCTCCCGGTTCTCCGGCCGCGGCTTGTGGGGCACGGCGTCGGGCACGTCTGGACCTGCTCGCCGGGGGCTGGGAGCTGGACTCCGGTGAATCCTGCGGGCCCCAAGTTGGGGCATGATACTCGCCTGCTTCCCCTGCCCTGCCCCCCTCCGTCCCTCTTCCTCGGTCCCCCTTCGCGCCCCACTGAATGATGGATGCTCTGTGGCCGCCTGTATTCGCCTTCCCTGCTCTGACCTTGTTTTGGGAAGGTATCTAACCACCCCCCGGGCCTTTTCCCGCTCGCCCTTCTTTCATTTGTTCGCTGCTCTCTCAGGATTGCCCCCCCACCGCTCCGAAAGACCGAGCTTGCCAGTGTGATCCTGAACTTTGCGAAGCGCCTTTCTGTAGCGCTGGGATCAGCGTTTTTCCCCAGCTGCATCTCTCTCCCGCACACCGATCTACTTCTTCCCATCCTTTTGGGGTCCTTTGGTGATTCGCTTCCCCACTTCTTCCATGGCCGTGGCATCTTTCACTGGAAGGGAGCCCCTGCCCTAAATCTCTTCTCCCCTTTTTCCCAACCTAATCGCCTCGAGACATCTAAACCCCTTCGATTTAGGTTTAGATCCCTGTGCACTCTTATTCTCTGGCTCCTTTGCTACTGAACTCTCCTCACCCTTGTCCTGGAATGCACCTCTCTTTTCCTGTCTGTTTTTTCTTATAGCACGAACTCAGTCAATGTACTTTTCACGTCCTTTGCCTCATCGTAGAATTATCATTTTATTCCCCTTTTTACTTTGCTCTCTACAATGGCTGCACCACTCTACTTCGGTGTGTTTGTTTTCCTCCTTGTTTTGAATTTAGTACTCATTTTCAACGTGGTCTATGAAATTCCTAGCCTTTTCCGCAGTCGGGCATCTCAAGTTGGCATGATGTCTGGCTTCCTTTCCATTTTAAAACTTTTTCCATACTGTATTCACAAGTATGGGGGAGGAGAGTGAATGCCACAACATTCAGCTCATAATCTTGTCTTATGCTTTCAGTTGCTTTCTAAAACCATGTAGTCTGCAGCATAAGAATATTTTTGGATATAGGAAAGGAAAGAGCAGTTGTTTTTTCAAGTATGGGCTTATGATAAGTTGGTCTGACAATTTCCATGGATTTCTCAGAAAATTATTTACTATAAATTTGTTTATCGCTTGCTGACAAATAGTTGTGGTTTTGTTTTGAAAGGAACTCATTTTTCTTCAGTGTTCTTCTCTGTTGTTTGTGGAAGTCTTTGTCAATTTCAGATTGCCAGTGGATTTAAAGACTCAGTTATTTCGTTGAAAGAGAGCTCCCCCTCCCCACAGCTGTAGAAAGTGATGATGATGATTTGATTTTTTTAATAAATGTTTATTGCTTTTAAAATAATGTTTATTTGCCCTTTGAATAAATATAAAAAGATTATATATTCTTTGAAGAAGCAAAGTATGGTTATTTCTGAAAATCTATGTATCAATATGCAATAATACTCTGTTCCACTTTTCCTTAAGGATTTTGTGCTGCATGATAGTTATTTTTAGTATCTCTGTATTTATCAGCACAGAAGCAAATCTATGAGAATAGCATGAAACATATAACAATGTAAGAGTGGAAGCTGTTGCATTATACTCTTTATTCTTATGAAGGTCTCATGTTTTTAAGAACTTTAAACTAAATTTGTTTATTAAAATGATAGTTACCAATCCTGACCCTCAGGGGAGAGTGAACTAGAAATTTAATGATTCGCTTAGACTGTTCAGGTGACAAAATTAGTTATTTGATTTGATGAACAGCTCATGTTATGTATCTTATTTGGCAATGTCTTCAAACTTACATTCAAAGTTCCAAGTGCTATATAAGCTCAGTGGTCAGAATCACTTTGAGAAATTGTGATTCAGTGTCATTAAGACACTTAGTAAGAGCAGTATTTTAAATATTTTCTCCATTTTATTTAGTTGCAATCTTGTCCCGATTTTATAAATAAATCTAATCATTATATTTCTAAGCTGAAACTAAGTTTATGTCTATAGTAGCAATAGTATAAAAGCATTGTTTGTTTTAATAAGGAAATAGAGAGGATGTAGTAACCCTCTTTTTCTTCAAAACAAAAAACTAAAAGATCTTTATAAACAGATGTCTCATGAGTTCATAGTTTGGAATTATCTTAAATATTGAGGACTAGATCCGTTACTATCTGTAACGTCTCCTCTTGTTTGCGCATAATATCCTTCTCTTAATTGCAGTCAGCAAAACACACCACACAATTACAATTCTCTGTAGTTTCCCATTTATCTGAACTAGGAAACTGTTAATTTTCTCTATTTCTAATCTACCAAGTAATCTCTTTACAAAATTACTTATAACTTAAATGTTCTAAAACAATAAAAAGAAAAGCTACAAAACAATCACGTTTAATTAAATAGCACATAAGAAAGCATAGAAACTGCTATTGTACAGAAATTAGGACTAATGATATCCAAACAAGAATTAAATCCATAGGTTAATAGTGACTTCCATATATTGGCTTGTTTGAAAGTACAGTGGTACCTCACAAGACGAGATTAATCCGTTCCGGAAGAATGCTCATAGCGCGAAATGCTCGTAAAGAGAAACACAGTTTCCCATATGAAACAACGGAAAGTCAGATAATCTGTTCCATGATCCCAAAAATATTCACCAAAAAATCATTTTCAATGGAATTTGAGGTAGAAATAATTGTCCATAACATCTGAAACAAGTAACCATGATTAACACACGATATAAAGCAGAAATAGGGCAAACAAACCAGCGCTTACCGATCTGCTTTGAGGCTGTTGCTCGGCTGGTTGCTGCTGGCTGCTGTCTCTTTAAGAAGGCCTTTTTTCTCTCAGCTTTTCCAAGCGCCATGGGCGGTTATTCTTATGGACAAAGAAATTGTCCTTGTCCTTGCCCCAAGCAGAAATCCTCCCTTTGTCACTTCTCCATAGTACAGAAGGAAGAAACACTGGAAGTGAGCACGCGCGTGGCTTTAAGAATATCCCAGCGCGAAGGAGAGGAGGGGGAGGGACTTCCTGGAGATTGAATCGGGAGTCTCCGGAGTTCTCTCTCTTGAATGCCTTTCACTTAATTTATTATGCTGTTTATGCAGCGAGAGAGGAGAGCTCCGTTGTGAAGCTTCCCATGTGAGCTGATCACGTGATGCTCATTGCGATCAAGAACGTAGGCAGAATGCACGCATGCGCGCTGCTGCCCGTATGGCAATGGAGTAAACTGTGCAAGAGGAGAGTTGGCAGAACGCACGCATGCTGCTTCTGGTATGGCAATGGAGGAAACTGCGTGAGAGGAGAGTTGGCAGAATGCATGCGTGCTGCTTCCGGTATGGCAATGGAGTAAACTGCGCAAGAGGAGAATTGGTAGAACACACGTGTGCTTGCTGCATTAGCAGAACACGCACACGGGATTGCTGTCTGCAACAATGGAGTAAAGCATGAGGTAAGAGTTGGCAGAACTCTCGCGAGGAGTTGACTGAATGGGAAATACAGAGCGCGTTTACTGATGACGCGCAAGGTTTGGCATGAAGTTTCCTCGTCTCGTGAGTCATGGCTTGTCTAGCAGAATATTTTTTGATTAAATTTTTTGCTCATCCTGAGAGTTTCTCATCCTGCGAGTTACTCGTCTTGTGAGGTACAACTCTATTAAAAAAAAACCCATCTCCATCTCCCAAAACCCCCCAAATTTAGGTCTTCTTGTATCATCACCATTTCATCAGAAGGTCTCTTGCAGCCTGCCAACTAGGTAGAAAGGTTACAAACCAACTGGCCATCTTTAAACAAAACACTTTTATTTATTTATTTATTTATTAAATATGTATGCAGCCGAAATCCAAAGACAATTAAAACAATACAGTTAAAAACACTGAAATAAAATAAACCCATTAAAACCAACCCCTTAAAACAAAACAAAACAAAAAACCCGGCAGACTAAGCGAGGTGGGCTAAAAAGAATTCATATGTAAAGAAAAGGGGGGTGAGGGTGGCGAGTGATCAACCAGCCACCTCCAGGATGATCATGACCCCCCCCCCGGAGCACCAGGCCATCTCACAGAGCCGGGTCTTAAGGCCCTTCTGGAAGGCCATCAGGGCAGCCCTCAGCTTGAGGGGAAAGATGTTCCAGAGCACCCCCAACCCGTAATCACCTGGATATCATCTCCTGCCCTAGAACTCCCCAAACCAGAAATACCCTCCACCCCAATACCTCCCTTACTCCCGGGCATGGGCTCTATGTCCCCGCAATAGACAAACTAAAAACTTACTCCCAGACAACCAGGGAGGGGCAATGGCAGAGGGCCCCGGCACTACACCAAGCTCTCAGCACAACAAGGGCCCCACACTGTCCCCCCACCACACACTGACCTCCCCCTAGACCAACTCACACCAAAGGCCTGAGGGAGGACATCCATCCACACCCCTTGCCCAGCTCTCACTCTGGGCAAGGGCAGCCATCAACTCAGCCATCCGGCTGGCCCCGGCTCTCACCCAGGGGTCAGCCCAGAACCAACCCTGGCCCGCAGTTCCTCTTATGAGGCTGGGCGAGCTGACCCAGTCTAATAAAAAGTCCAAATTGTCCTCCCTTTCCACTGGGTCCGCATCGGCAATGTCCTCCGAGCCTCGCGCTCTCTTCCAGTCCGCCACAGAGTTCCGGGCTGCCCGTAGAGGCCTCGGCGCTCAGAGGCGCTGGATCGGCTATCAGGGCCGCCCCCATCGCAGGCCGAGACCAGCTGCTCCAAACTGAACCCGAAAGGTCCGGCTGCCGAACAGCTGACCCCGACCAAGCGCTGGCCCCCAGCCCCCAGCTCAATCCAGCCAGCCACGTCCTCCGAGACCAGGCCAAGCGCAGTCATGGACGCAGCCCCGCAGCAGCCGCTGTTCTCGCTGCTGCCCCACCATCTCCTGGCTCCGCTGGGCGCTCTCACAAGACCTCGGCCGCCAGCGCCTTCCCAAGCGTCGTCTCACAGGCCCCGCTGCTCCCCAGACTCGCCACGAAGAACAACCGGGCCAGGACCGCCACCGCCACTCTAAGCCGAGCCTGAGGCCCCTCGCGAGGCCTCCAATGTGTCAGCAAATTCCCAGTGGAAATTCTCTCCGCTGGCGCCGGCCGTAAAAACAGAAGCCCCAGAGCCCACTCCTCAGCTCCGGGCAGCCGGCGTCCACACCAGAAAGATCACACAACGGGAGAGGAGGAGGAAAGAGGATAAAGCCGGCCCCTCAATCTTCCCCGGGGAATGGTCGGAGCTCCGCGCTCCACACCCGCTACGTCCGCCATGTATGTTCACTGCCTCGAGTTACTTATAAAATAATAAAGGCAGGATAAAAATCTAATACATAAATAAATAGCATTTAAAGCCAGCCTCTGTGCTTGAAAATCATGACAGGGTATCTATAGAGGAAGGTCAAAAAAGTCACAGTTGACTGCAGGACCAAAGCTCCGCTCCTTTCTCACTCGCATCACACAGCCAACTTGACTTTTCTTCAACCGTTCCCCAGGTGGACACTTTTCTCACTGCTGTTCCCACTGATGCAGTTATCATCTTCCTAGATTTTTCCCAACTGCACTATGCAGCACAGATTATGTGCTGAAGTAAATTAAGTAAATTGTGTTTCAATAAAAAGTCTTATTTATTATTGTTCTCATTGTGACCCCGTTTCCATTTTTCAGAAGACCAAGTGATGGCAGAAATTTGGCTTCACTGAGCCACTCTGAGTAGACTTGTAGGTAAGAAACAATTTTTCTCACACAGTGGAAAATATACAATTAACGCACCAAGTATTTCTTGCATATTAGCTTTAGTTTGTAATGCAGCGTACTCCCATGCGCTTCTAATGAGAGTGTAGCTGATTGTAAGCAGCATTTTGTGAGGTGTGTGATGTCAGCCCAAGACTAAGAAACCAGTGTCATTATGGAATCGGGAGGTGTTCTTGGATTGACAGGTCCTGCTTGGAAAGCAGGTGTCAGCTGTGGTGTGGCAAGAGAGGCTTTTGCACAGCTCCATCTGAAGTGTAAGTTGTCCCCTTTCCAAAATCAGGGGATCATTCAGATAGTCATTCATGCCCTAGTAACTTTTGGCTTGACTGCTGTAATGCTCTCTACATGGGGTTGCCCTAGAAGACCACCCAGAAGCTTCAACTGGTCCAGTGTAACAGTGCAAGCAATAATGGGCATGCCTCACTTTGCCATGTAACACCTCTCTGCTTTATGAGCTACACTGGTTGCCAATTTACTTCAGCATGCAGTTCAAGATGCTGATCGTGACCTAGAAAGCCCTACATGGCATAAGGTCTGCTTATTTGAGGGACTATCTGTCTCCCATAGTATCTGCTCAGCCAATTTGATCTGGCAGGGTTGTTATGTTCCAGGTTCCTTCAATCAATCAATGTCATCTGTTAGGACCCCAGAAGTGCCCTTTCTCTGTAATAGCGCCTGCCCTCTGGAACAAGGTCCCCTCTAAGATCTGGATGCCCCCCACACTACGGTTGTTTGGAAGAACCATCAAGATCTGGCTCTTCACCCAGGCCTTTGGTGAGGGAGTGAGATTCTTTGCTTCATTCCATCCATCTTGTCATGCTTGCCATCTTTTATCAGTTTTATTGTAATTTCTTTGATTTTTGTGAGATGCGCAGACATAGGGAGACAGGTAGCCCACAAGTTTTAATTCATTTATTATGGTTGGTCACAATCAGGCAGATGTTTAGAGTGGATATGGCGTTTTTATCCATCTCCCAAGTTCTTCCCAAGGACCTGGAATATTATAATTGTTATATAGATTATTACTACTTTTATTGTAAGAGTTATAAAAACAGAACCTTGCATGTCTGAATGTGCTTCCCCTTTCCTCACAGTTGGTTACCTTCTTGGGAACTTGGGAGGGGCTTGTCTTCAGTTTCTCAAGTTATTTTCTCTGCCCTGGCTCAGGCCTCTAACCTTTGCATCCCACTGTGGTTTCTTTCTCCTGTCCTTCAAGGTCATTTGCTACAAAACAACTCCTCAGAAAGGGTAAGGATTTATTGCTTTGCAAATGCTCATAATTTTTTGTTGCAAACTGTTGTAACAGGAAGACAAAACAAAGACATAAGCAATCCTTGTGTCCCACTTGGTTGAAACTTAATTTTCACGTAGCTAAAAACCTTGGGAATTTTGAGAGAACCTGCAGGAATCAAAACACTAATTTTGGGTGGGGTGAATTGAGAAAAGGCAGCCCATGTCAATGCGAGGAAATGATTTTACTTAAAATAATCTGATTTACAAAATTCTGTGTTCATAAGATTTTATCATCTGGGAACAAAACATAAATTATTAGGTTAAGCAGAAAGAATTGACAAAAGCATTTTTGTTCTCTGAAGGAGCATATCATTCCTTCTTGTTTATGTCTTGAAATAAATTTAGTAGAAAACCCTTTGTATCCTGAAATATAAATATTGCTGATCTTATCATGCAAATGTTATCTGCCTATTGAGTTAATTAATCCAATCCTACCAATTCTGATGTTCTTCATTTATATTAACATTCAGGGGGCAGATCCTAAATTATCAGTTTTATCCTATTGGAGTTCTATGAGACACAGGTAGCCAGATGTTATTCCACAGGGTTCAAGTCCTCTACTAGAGCCTATGTGAACAGTTTTGTCCTACTGGAGACTTATCTTGTAGCCAGATGTTATTCCATAGGATTCAAGTTCTTTACCAAGAATTGAACTCTGGACCTTTGCACTTCAGATGACTATATATAATGCATTAGTTTTAGGGGCTATCCCGGATCTGGCACTCAGCAGCTGCAGGAAGGATACAGCACCTTTGTTTTAGCAAATATTCTCCACAGAGGATAGCATCTGATTGGCCTAGTTTAGGATCAGAAGCTAAAAAAGATTCATCCTGGTTAGCACTTGGATGGGAGACCCTAGACCTATACATTATACATGCTCCTGTGTTATTGGAGGCTGTACAAATCAAATGGAAAGCAACTGCATTTTTTAAATGACTGAAAGGGAAACCCTTTCTTATATCTTCCAAAAGTTACTGAGCTGCAGTTTTGCATATGCAAGCTGTTTTCAGGGACTGCTTCTTTGAAAATCCCCAAGTGATCTCAAGCAAAAACACTTACGATCTGAGGAACAGCTCTAAAATGAAACAGTTCCAAAAAAGAAATAATTTTCTGGGCACCAAAAGCGATACAAAGAAAAAAATGAAGAGGCATATATTGTAATGGTAAAATGTAGAATGTTTTCTTGTTTCTATGAAACTATTTAAAAATGGTTTTCATGAATTCTAGGCTACTTAATTTAACTAGCACAAAGGAGCCAGTTACATCAAGCTGTGCATTGCCAAAATATTTTAATTAAGTGAATTTGGATGATGCTCACTTCCTAGGAATAAAACTTAATGATTTCATAGGGATCAACATTAATCAAGTAATATACCACTTATTTTAAGACATTTTAATTTATCTATCATACAAACAATAAAACCTTGCTATTTTACAATGCAGTACTTTTTATTGGAAATAAATAATAAAACAATCAAATATAAAGTGTGTTTATAGTAGGGAAGATAAGGCTGTGGGAATAGAATGCAATATTTACAAAATGGTCTTTTCAGATATGAAGAGTAGCTAAGCTTAGCTACTCTAAATCATGGTGAATATTGACTTTTCTTCTGCAGTATTTTCTGTTCAAAAAGTTGAGGCTTTTCAAAGAAAATCCTAATCATAATTCCGGAAAGAAAAAAAAATGTTTGTGGGGAAAAATAAAACTTAGTTAATGTCTAAAGGAAAACAGCCAAGCTCAGAGAAAACCAAAGACTCCACAGACTAATTTAATTCAGTAATACACAATTTCCTACATTCCATATGCTCTTTGCCAACTGATAAATAGATTAGACTGAAATGAGCAGAAAAGAGAGAAAGAGAAACCTACTTTGAATTCCTGTTCTGTTAATTTTCCCCACAAATATACAAGGGGTGTGTGTGACAGAAGTTGGGGGAATCAGAGAGGCTTTCTCTGCTCACCAAGAACAGTTTGCTTTCAACACGCCAAGTTTGTTCAGTATTCTGCCTGATGTGGTTTCAGGAGTTGCCCCCTCTGCCCATCAGCTCCAGACATAGGAGACTGCATCCCACCTTTAAAAGGTAAAGGTTTCCCCTGCCAGTCGTGGCCGACTCCAGGGGGAGGTGCTCACCTCCATTTCCTAGCTGAAGAGCCAGTGTGTCCGAAGACGCTTCCGTGGTCATATGGCCAGCATGACTATACGCCAAGGCACATGGAATGATGTTACCTTCCCACCAATTTAAGCAGTACCTTTTTATCTCCTTGCATTTTGCATGCTTTCAGACTGATAGGTCGGCAGGAGCTAGACAGACAACGAGGACTCATCCTGTTAATGGCAGCTCTTGGGTCTCGACCTCGAGCTATTGAACTTCCAGTCAACAAGCCCAGCATCTCAACCACTCACACCACCATGCGCCCATCCCACCTTTGCCTGCATCTCTGCAGAGGGAGGAAGAGCAGCTTTTCCCCCATGTTTGGTTTCTGGCAGAGCAGCAGCAGGTGGGTCCCCAGAGTGGCAAGTGCCTGGTTAGGGCAAGATGATGAGGGGAATGGAAGGCTTGCATTGCCCTCCATCTTGCAGACAACAGCAGGGAGAGAGGGATGTGGAACAGGCTCAGGATGCCCAGCAAGGAGAAACCCACCATGTTTAATCACTTTATGCCAGGGAGAGAAAGTTTGTATTACTATGGAGAAAAATCAAGCTTACCAGGTAGCTGTATTGCTCTGAAGTGGCTGTGCATGTCAGGAGGCCAAGAAAGGAAAGGCTTATTCTGGAAGTAAACCAGAAAGTAAAATAAAATTATTTGCAGGCACAGAAGAGAAGATGGAATCCATCAAGGAGTAAACTGATTGGTGGATGAGGATCAATCCAAAGGGCTCTATGCTGGAAAGGACATTCTGTCAAATGGCAATTGCCTTTTGGTCAAAGGACAGATGTGACTATGAAAAAAAATCCACAAAAAACAGGACAGAAGGAAGGAGAGAGAAGACAGCAGTTTGACATCATTTCCAGGGAATTAAGCAACCTTGTTTTTTTTTTAGAGGCTTCCGCAGAACTCAGATGGGAAATGCCTGAAAGGCGTTTATTAACAGTTCAAAGCTCAGGTCTTCTGGATCAAAACCCTGCAAAACTGGAACGGACAACTGAAGTTCCCAGTTAACTCCATGGCTATCATCCCCATCTGAAAAGTGTTTTGCAGACTATCCAAGGAAAAATGGTAAGCATCTACTGAGAAACTGCAAGTGAGAAACTGCAAGTGAGGAAAGAACTGAAAATCTCCAGTAAACTGGGATTAGACCTCCCATGGCATATCTATCCCAAGAGATTCTTGCCCCTACTTACAAAATGGGATTGCTATGCAAATGAAATGTGGAGGGGCAAGAAGCAGTGATCAACATCAAGCTCAGCTCTTTTGAAGACTGACAAGATATTTTCAGTAACAGTGAATTTCAGTCAGAATTTTTAAACAGGTGTAACTTCACGACATAATTGGATGCCAACAGCCTTTAGACAGTTTGCTTGTTTTTAAAAATGATTGTAAGAGGAAGGTGTAATGGGTAGATTAAAACATACTTGCTGTTTGCATACTAATAGCCAGATAACGTTTAGTGGCTCCTTCTCACATGACAATCCTAATTTTCTGGAGAAAGGAGGGATGGAGGTAAATAAAGAGATACAACCGATAATAACGCCGTAGTGACCTTTGACTTGCCAGCTTGGTCTCTAAAGAAAATAACATCTGGATGGCTTCCTACATTACAATCTCTATCATGTGTGATTTTATTTGAAGTGGGCTTAATGTAGCAGGTAAGCCCAGCCAAAGATAGGGTATTCAGTGCATCATGAGTAACACTACCCATGGCTTAGTGCAACGATGAATAGCAGCTCACAAGACAAGTAGGGGCAGAAACGGTTGTATCTTGATTCTGCCCTGTCCCGAGGAAAGCTACCCCTGTTGAATTTTAGCCTGAATCTATTTCAAAACTCCATGCCAGCTACAATTCCAACAGTCAGGAGTAGATTCATGAATTACTACATTCTCTGGCAGTTTTTCCTAGCAGGATCCAGGATCTGTTGGATTGGCTTCCGTAACCCCCAAGGGCTAGACTGCCTGTCTAGGACCTCTCTGCAGCAGCAGCACTCCCACTTCCTAACGTAACATCCCAAAGATGCAGATCCTTCCACATCCAAACCACTCCAATTTGGTCCAAAATCAGGCCACCCTCCTAAAACATGAGCTGCCAAGAAAAGAAGGCTTTGTTTGCTGGCAGGTAGAATCACACCTGCTTCTCAGCATCCCACTCCATCTCAGGGGAGGGGACAGTTTTTACTCCATAATAAATTGTCCCCTTTTCTGGGCTCCAGGGCTTTTGGTACCTGCCCTAACTCCCAGAAGGATAGGATGGCCTTGATCATCATTCAAAATTTGGAGGAAGAGGGGGGGAAGTCATCATCAACACTAAGGTAATGGATCATTTCCATCATAGAGATCCAATTAATGAATGAAACAAGCTTCATTTGTAATGAAACAAGCTTCATCTGTGACTGTCTTACTGACAACACCTATTATGTCAGGCACAGAAACACCACCATTTATTAAGCTGGCCTCTACATCCTCAGAGTCCAAAAATAAAATTATAAATAATAACTAATATACATGAGCTCTTAACATTATTTGATACTAAATATTACCAAGCAATCCAATCCTAAAAATCTGACAAGTTTTGGGGAATTCAGCTTTAAGAATACTTAAAAGCGATTGGCACGCAGGCAGGCCAAAGAGAAGCAGCCCTAGTCTGTGGAAGAGAATATTTGTAGCTCTGGGTTGAACTGCAGAGTTCTCGGTGTTCTGTGAGATTGGCTGGTTTCTTGCAGACGTTTCATTACCAAACTAGGTGACATCATCCGTGCGAGAAGGGAGCGGGGTTTGCTCTCTTTATATACTCCCTTCTATCGTGGATGATGTTAACTAATTTGGTAATGAAACGTCTGCAAGAAACCAACCAATCTCCGAAAGCACCAAGGGCCCACAACTCTTTGTCTGTGGGAATACAGCAAATGAACCTGAGAGAAGAACCAGGGGGTGGCAGGGGAAGGGCGAGGAGACTCGGGAAGGGATTCCCGCCCCAGGGCGCAGCTGGAGACGGAGCGGGCAACGCAGAAAGCCGGGCATCTATCAAAGTTCCTGCAAGAGGGAGGCAAACCGGCGGGCGGATGCAGGGAAGCCCGGAGCCAGACGCGCCCAGGAGGCAAACGGAATCCCCTTTGCGCGGGCGCCCTTCCCGTCGGTCGGGGGAATACATCGGAGCGCATCCTCCTGGTTCGAAGAGCCGCAGGGGAGACGCAAGCACCTCCTTCCCTTGCAGCGCCTGCTTCCGGAAGGCGGCGGCGAGGCGGCTCCTCCAGCCGCTGCAGCTGCCCACAGCTTTCCGCCGAGCCTGCTCCGGCTTTGCGTCCACGGGGGAGGGGAGCGGTGTGTGCCTGCGTGCGCGCAGACGGACCTTTCAAGCCCCGCCCCTTTGGAACGCACAGCGGCACACGTCCATCGGAAGGAGGCGGGGCTCGAACGACGCCGCGCTGCCGCCGCGTCCGCCATCTTGCTTTTTTTGACCCCGCCCGCGGGCGCCCCGCATTGCCGCTCCTTTGTCCGAGTCGGGACCCCGCGGGCCCTCTCAGGCTGCCGCGCTCATACGCGCACGTGGATGTCGGGGGCGGCGGGTGAGTTGGGGTTGGGGGCCAGGTGCTCTTTCTCGAACAGGATCCCAGAGATCCGAGGGGCCTCCCCGGGCTGCCTTTGTTCTCCCCTCTTGGGCTTCCCCGGCAGCACTGGCCCACTTTGCCCAGGCGCCCTCGCGCCCTTTCCTTCATGAGGACTAGGAACCCGTCTTGCTTCCGTTCCTCGGAGGGTCGGACGCGCCTCTGGCACCCCTAGCGGGACTGGCATCACCTCGGCCTCCCTTTTGGGGGCGCCCGATACCCCGATCGAAAGCCGGCCTCGCAGCAGGGATGCTCGGAGTAAATGGGTCTCTGTCCCCTCGCGGGGCTTCGGGGCACGTGGGAAGCCGTAGCTCCTCCTCACGTGTTACTTCCAACCTAGAGCAGCGATTCTTTCCCTTTTTTTTAATAATTAGAATTTTTCAATCCCATTCAAAACAAAAAGAAGATGGAAAGTAAAAAAACAAGGATACAGCAGTGGTTCTCGAATCTTTTTAAATCCGTGAATTTATATTATAGAAGATAGCAGTATTTCTGTGGCACGCCAGAAAATTTTGTGTCTGTGTGTGTCAGAGAGGAGAGAAGTTATATGTTTTTAAATATCTGCACTGTATTGAATATATGAGTTACATGGAATATATCCAAAGAATTGAAAAAAACGACAAATCTTAAAGCACAGGGTGCACCTGTGTGCTGCAGCATGCTGGTTGAGAACCACTGGCCGAGAGGTTGATATTACTTACAGGACATCAACCTTTCAGTTTAGAGCTCACCATTTAATATGATTTTATTTATTATTTTTTTCACACTTTTATTTATAGGTAACTCAAGGCAGCGAACATGATACTCTCTCCTCCTGTCTTCCCCACTACAACAACCCTGTGAGGTGGGCTGAGAGGAAGTGACTGGCCCAAGCTCACTAGGGCGGCTTCCATGCCTAAGGCGGGACTAGAACTCCCAGGTTCCCGGTAATTGCCCCAAAATCACTCGGCTTCCATGCCTAAGGCGGGATTAGAATCCCCAGTTTCCTATGAGTGGCCTAACATCACCCAGTTGGCTTCCATGCCTAAGGCGGGA
>JANHZU010014574.1:0-13928 GCA_032468055.1 Acrochordus granulatus | reverse complement strand
GAGGAGAGCTCCGTTGGGAGATTTCCCATGTGAGCTGATCGCGCGGTGCTCATTGCGATCAGGAACGTAGGCAGAATACATGCACGCGCGCTGCTTCTGGTATGGCAATGGAGTAAACCACGCGAGAGGAGGGATGGTAGAGCGCAAGCATGCTGCTTCTGGTATGGCAATGGAGTAAACTGCGCGAGAGAGAGATGGTAGAGTGCAAGCACGCTGCTTCTGATATGGCAATGGAGTAAACCGCGCGAGAGGAGAGTCGGTAGAGCGCACGCACGCTGGCTGCATTAACAGAACGCACGCACGGGGTTGCTGTCTGCAACAATGGAGTAAAGCACGAGGTAAGAGTCGGCAGAACTCGCATGCAGAGTTGCCTGAATGGGAAATACAGAGCACACTTACTGACGACGTGCAAGGTTTGGCACGAAGTTTCCTCATCTTGTGAGTCGCGGCTCGTCTAGCGGAATATCTTTTGATTAAATTTTTTGCTCGTCCTGCGAGTTACTCGTCTTGTGAGGCACCACTGTATATGGAGGATTCTCTAATTGCTATTTGTATTATTTCTCAAAACTCAGAAATACATGAAATCTGAAGAAACCTTTGATGTACTCATTTGTTTTGGTCACAACGTGTTGCCCTAATACATTTTGAAGTTGCTATTTATGAATGTTTGGAATTTTTGTTATTCCTTTCCTTAATAGCAAGGGATCTTGGCTGTTTCTTCTCAGATTTACTGTATCATAGCTTTGCCAACTCATTTCTAGCTTGTTTCAGATTACTTTAGTAATACAAACATTGTAAAATGTGCTTCAAATTTCATTATACTCGAAACATTTGGTCTTCCTTTGTACAATTGAAAAGCAGAAAATTAATTTAACTGATAGATTTTTCTCATTTTTTTCCCAAGCAGTTAAAAAATTAAAAAAGAACGGTTTAGGATTAGGGTATAATCCCAGCATCTTTCCTCTTGACACCATTTTAAAGTTAAATTTGCCCTTTTGCATTGTATGTTTATATGCAAGGTCAAAGAGCTGTACTTTTTGTGGATCTGTTTTACTTGTTATGTGTAAAATGAATAGCAAATTTGTTATATATGAACATATCTGTTGCATATGAGATGATTTGAATGCTATTTGTGTATATGCAGCAGATCTCAAATTTTCCATATCCAGTAAGCTTTCTCAGAGCTCCTTCACTCATCGGCTTCTTTCATCCTTCATGTTTAGGGTGAACTGGACGGTTTAGCTGCCTCATTGTCTTGGTATTGCACAGTTAAGGGAGTTTTAGAACTCCAGGTGGCTGCTTCTTTGGCACAGAGCTGCATATGGCCTTAAAAAGTCAAGTAAGGCTAAAAAGTCAATTAAGGCTTGTAACCAAGTGAAGAGAGGGAGCTGAAGTAATGCTTAAAGTCTGGAAGTGATTTGTGCAGAGACATTCAGGAGTACTTGAGGTAGTTAGATGGGAAAAGTGAACCTCTCATTTAAAACTTATATTTTTTTGTTAACAGCCCCTAATCTCTATGGAATCCTTTTTCAAAAAACACTTCAAGAGGAAGATTGCATCATCAGGGCCCCAACACACCAGTGTGGTGGCCTTGCCTGCAAGCAGAGCAAGGCGGCGTTCTGTGGTAGGCCAGCCCTCTACCATACTTATGGAACGCCGGCGCAGATCCAGTGCTCAGCTGCAAGAGATGTTTTGCTTGAGCTCCCCATGCAAGCGTAGGTTGTACTCGCGGAGGCGATCTAGTACCACTACCCCTCGCCTGAGCCCTAGATTTTCTGTCCAGAAGAAATGTGGGGGCCAGGTGCACACCATAGATACTCATCTCATAGGGCCTTCCTTGCTACTAGCCAGTCTCATCCAAGTATACAAGGAAGAAGAAAGGAGACAGTCACGTTGTACTGACAGCTCCAGCTCAGGGTCCTCTAAAGATGGGGTAGTGGACAGTGACTGGAGTGAGGAGGGACTCTCCTCAGGATCTGAAGGTGCAGAGTTTGAAAAAAAGGAACTGCAAACTGAGTGCTCACTATATACCGTTTCCCCAATCCATCATCCTCCTGATTTAAGACCATTCCTACGAGACCCTTATTACCTGCGCCGCAGATCCTCCCACCTCCTTCCTGCAGAATTTGTGCACAGCAGAGCAGCCTATGGGCTTCAAGGCTGCTACAGATACTTCAACCAGCGGCGGTGCTCAGGTGAAACTTCCAAGCCAAGTGCTTTGCTTCAGCCATGCAGGTTGCAAAGGGCTGCCAGGAGGTGGAAGGTGCCTGTCGGAACCAGTTGGCTGCCACTGACTTCCCATAAGTGCTTGGGAGTGGATCCTGCCCTCAGCAGCTGTGGCAGTGACTCCTCTGGAGGCTGCAATGCACTTTTAACGTATGTATGGCTTACAGGTGGTTCACTTGGCTAGAGGTAATGAAGGTGGAGGGGAGGGGATGAGTAGGGAGAAGGCATGACAGCAGGAATGCACATTCAGATTCATTAATTTTGGAGGCTGAATTCCACTTGAGTCTGAGTTGAGTGCCCAAGGCTTGATAAAGCAGGAATCTGACATTCCTGAGACTAGCATTTTATTATCCGCCTTGATCCTTGCTTTAAATTGTATTTTTGTAAACAATTTTAGGTATTATGGGACTGCAATTCTCAGAGTTGCATTGGTATTGACTGCTAGCTGGGAGTTACAGTCTAGACATTTGGAAACTACAAGGTTAGAAAAAAATCAATCTAGAAATTAAAAGCCACAAGCAACCTTTACCATTATTTTTAGCTTTCAAACAATGTTCACCCCTCTCTCCATCAATTTTAAATATTTATGCTTGACAAACAACAGGAAATTGGACTCTGGTTCATCTTCTCAGGGAACTTACTAGCCTGCGGAATTACATGTTTTTTTTTCTTTTTCTCTATCCTTTTGAGAAAAATTATGCTCTATCCCTGGAATAATTTTTCAAGGGGTTGGGCTTACAGAACACACTTACTATAATTAGTGGCAAAGCAAGTGTGTTGTGCAAACCTCCTAGCTCAATCAGCAGTTGAAAAAGAGAATTAGCTTTAACCTCAGTCAACCCCTTCTTGTGCAAATACTGTAACTCAGATAAATGTGGAATAGTTTTTAAATCCAGGCTAGTCAGTCATTCAAGAAAAAGGGGCTGAAAAAGCAAGGTTCTTCAGTCTTGGGTGTTTCTAGCAGCCATAAAACAAGCCTTTCTAGTATTCATTGGCTGCAGTACCCAATGAAAACTTTCTGTTTGTTGGTTCCAGCACCCAACATACCGGCTGGCCAGTGAGAATGGGGCTAGTAAAGCTATGCTGCTACTCTCCTGATACCAAAAATGAAATATTAGGCACTTATTAAAGAAAGTGGGTGAGGACTCTCTATTCCCCCAAAGATTGGCCTTTGACTAATGGCAGTGTGGTGACTGGGTTAAACAGGTTGGATGTACATGACTGTGGAGCATCCTTCTTTTTTTAAAAAAAGTTACTTTTATTTAGCATGAAGGGTTTTAAACATAAAAAACAGAGTCCTTTTTTGTGTGAACAAAATGCCCTTACAGACACTCTTCTTCTTGTCTTTCAGAAAAGCCATTGCCAAGTCTGGTCTCCAGCACATGGTAGCCCAGCCAACACCCACATTTGCCTTAAGAAGTGACTCAGAGAGGGAGATTCGTAACTCTGTTGACTGGAGTGTAAGTTTCTGTCTTTGTGAAAGAACAGAAGAATGGATGGTTCCTCCACCATGAACTTAGTTGCAAGTATCATGCACAGTGCAAATTCACACATAGTTGGCCTTCACGAGTAGAGGCAGGGAGTATATTTGACCACAGAGTGATTCACAGTAAAGTTGAGTGAGATCAAGAGCAACATAGAGAAGTGGAAATACACAATATGATAGTGTCCTATCATGTGGTTCGTGCATGTTCCCATTTCTCTGTTGCTACAACTTGTAACTAGAGGGATGCATTTCTGGTATGATTAAGATAATGTTCATCTACCCGGTTCATTAAGGATTGAATTTAAGAAATTATTAAGTCCTTGAACTGCAGCAGATGATGATAGAAAACTGGTCAGGTTCTAAACTAAGTGTAATTTTTCATGGAGTTCAAAATTGCCTCTGTCTTTCAGGAGACTGCAGTTTATGGGGAACATATCTGGTTTGAAACCAATGTCTCTGGGGACTCCTGCTATGTGGGGGAACAAAACTGTGTATCAAAAATGCTGGTAAGTTGTATAAGAAACTGCCATTGTCTGGTAAACTTCAACAGTACGTGAGTTTGTATCACCATCTAGTGGAGAAAATAGAAACATGGAAATTATTAAAATGGCATGAAAATCTGTTTGGTGTATTGAGACTGATACAAAGAAAAAAAGGAATTGTAACCATTTAACTGGATAAAAATAGGCTTTATATGTTGTACACCTCTCTTATGGCTTTTAAAAGATTTGCAACAATTCAATAAAACATTATTTTAAACAGCTTTTAAAAGATCAAATGAATAAAGATTCCAACATTATAATAATCTTAAACAGTCTCAGCAAATAATTTTAAGCTACTTCCTACCTCCTTCAGCTGCGGTAGACTTTTGTTCTGCAGTGTGAGCCCCACCCAGAAAAAAGCCAAATTCCTTACTAGTGTCAAATGCTCCTGTGGTAGGGCTTGCAAAGGGATTCTGTTGATAAATGAGAAATGCACAGAGGACTGTACAGAAGTATATGCTTCTATCGGTAGCTTGAACCTCAGTCATGTAAGGTAAGACATATCTGGGCTATCAGTGGAACTGATAGACACAATCATCACCACTGATTAATATCCTGCCATTCAGGGTCAAAGCTGGAACCAAGAGGATTCTCATTTTACAAGCCTGCTTCTTAAGGAAGCGTGCATCCTTCTGAGTCTTGAAGTAAATCAATGGAATGAGCTATTTTTCATAGGTAGCTTGAACTTCAGTTTATTCTCCTAGTGTTTACACTAGATAGGAAAGGAGACATAAAACTGAGAATTGTGAACATACTGGTGGCATCTTGCTCCAAACCTGAAAATAATCCTTCCAGTGGCATTAGTATTAATACTTGTTTATTCTATAAAAGCTCCATTATAAAATAGTTTCAGTAAAATCTACAGTTTTAATTTCATTTTCTATATAAGGAATGGGGTTGTGAATTTATGTTATTTTGAACAATCTTAGTTGCATAAGATGTTTCACAGTCTTTTTTGCAAAACTCGGATGGGAAAATGAATTCTGTCTCAGTAGGAAATCAACATGGAGAGAATTTGGCCAAAAACTAGGAGTACCTCTGCTAATCTGTTGTTTAATTATGGAGCCATGGGGGATCCTACCCCAGAGTAGTACCCTCCTCCCCTCCAAATTGGCAGACAAATTATATTTTTAGCAACCTTTTTTTCCTTCATTTTAGAAGAAAACTTCCAAAATAAGAATATCTTATAAAGCTTAGTGTCAAAGCTTGCATATGCAGGTCAAGGTAAAATCCTAGGCCATGGAGTCCCAGAGGTACCAATGGCCTTTTTCACCATAACATCAGATAGATAGAGCTTGAATGTGGTTGCTAGGAGCCAGAGGATGATGAATTATATCTGGGTAATGCCAAAGGAAAGGAGACAACTCAGAACCCAGAAAAGCATCCAATCGTGTCAATGACTTTATTTCAAGACTGTCTCTGGCTCTCCTTCAAAGTGGACCAGAAATATCAAATCTGCCTTGTCTAGTGGCATGCCAAATCCTTGTAGCCCTTGAAAATTTATTTTTTTTAAGAATTATCATTATAATGATGTACAGCTCCAAACAGAGAAACAAAAACCTATTCCTGGTTGCTTATATAGGGGAGAAATATATATTAGTTCTCTAGGAAGGATAGCACCCTCTCTCCTAAGCTTCCAGAAAGCTTTTAAAACCTGGCTGTGGTCCCAAACCTGGGGTTAATGTATTATTGTATTTTTGGTGGCCTCTGATTTGTGTTGCTTAAAAGATCATTTCAGTCTAGAATGTTTTGTTATGTTTTATCTGTTTTTATGGATTTTTTGGTTTTGTACACTGCCCAGAATCTTTTGAAGATGGTAAGATTAAAGATAGAGCTGCTGTCCATTTGAGATTAGATTACCTAGGATATCTGCCTACCTGTCTGAATCAGTATAATTGTATACAGTAAAACCTTAATTTTACAAACCATTTGGGAAAAGTAATGCCTGTAGAAGATGAATATTCATTAAATATGAATTTAATTTGCATCATCTGCCGAATTACATCAGTTGTCCCAACTGTTTCAGAAACAACAGTCTGTCTATTATTGGGAGTGAAGTCCAAACTAAAATTTTGTTTGTGTCATCCAGTGTTTGTTGAATGAGTCTGTAAAATATAGGTTTTTCTGTATGTTGGTAATTCTGAGGTATTCATTTGCCTCCCAAAATCTCACCAGGCTTTCTGCTGAATATTTGGTGACAGTTTTTTCTCTCCCAGAATGTTTCTTTAAAAGCAGAAGCAAATTTTTACAAGTTTCTCTGCTATTGTATAAATCTTTCTCAATCAAATAGTGTATTATAATAATTGTCTTAATATTTACCAGCAATAAAATTTAGATTAAACAAAGCAAAATAAATTAGTATGTATTTGTAATTTTAAAAAGTGAATGTGCTTGAAAAGCTTTCCAGAAAGATTTCCTATTAAATAAAAAAAAGAAAAAGTAGTCAGAGGTCCAGTGTTGAACTCAAAGACAAAATTTGATTTCATGTATTTAATGTTTTAATTGCAATTTATTTATTCCTTTAAAACTGATGTTTTAAATTATTAATGTATTTTATAATACATTATCTATGATATCTAAAAACCTTTTATTCCCAGAGTACTGTTTTACAGCAGGAATATATAAATATACAATATTTCAAGACATCTCTTTACTGAACCCTCAGTTTAGAGGACTGCAGTTTAATTTGGATTTGTTTGCCTCTTCCTGGATTCCATTTGATTTGTTATGATCAAGAAATGGGGAAGACATTGTGCTCTATATCTAAGATTATTTTCTTCCTTGCCTAGAGTATATTTAGGGATGAAAATGTATGAATTAAAAAAGTGGCTTTTATCTTCATGTTTTTTAATATGCTGGTATTTATTCCAAAGAATTGGTTTTCTGGATAATTTACAGTCTTCTCAAACACTGATGGTGTAAATGTCTAATTGTTGCAGCAAAAACCTATGTCTAAGCGCAAATGTGCAGCTTGCAAAATTGTAGTCCACACACCCTGCATAGAACAACTAGAGAAAGTAAGTAGAATGTCATGAAAATGCTTTGTTGTATTTGATTCAATTTTGCCCCAACTAAAAGCTGAAGAATACTTATTTGCCTAACAGAATAAATTTATAAGACTGCACTCTTTTTTCTTAGTCTTTAATCCTAGTTTTGTATCCTAAAGGTCTTAGATTCAATTAAATCTAAATTTATTTAAATCTAGACATCACCAGTTAAATAATCCTGGGTTGGAGAACTGGAAGGTACTTTGTATGAGAGACATTCAAAAAATTACTACTATTTAGAATTAGACCATACTGAGCTAGATGCATTCAGGTTGCATATTCTGTAGTTTCATTCATTCTTCTGCTTAATTTTTCATTAAAACTATTTAGAGAGGGGAATGGCAGAAAAAATCATATGAAAATAGACTTTTACTCATAGGATTAAGTCTTCTTTCTATTAAATTCTCAGATTAATTTCCGATGCAAGCCTTCCTTTAGAGAATCTGGATCAAGGAATATCCGGGAGGTAAGAACTGCATGAACTAGTTAGGATTTTGTAGCACTGTTGAAAGTGGAGGATTGTTTTAAATATGTGGCTTCATTCCAATGCATTTAAAATAATTTGTCAAAATTTGTTTGAAGCATAGAATGTAACCAAGTCTTCCATGAATCTAAAATATCAATATGTTTACAGAAAATAAAGATACTATGAGCCAGTCTTATCTTTGAGAATCTATATATTCAAATAGTGAAAAGTAGTAACTTCCATGCTAGCAATCTCTCTGGTTCAAAAATTGGGCATCGATAATTGTCATGGATACATTTTCTTAAAGAAAATAGTAAGATATCAGCTGTAGGACCATTAAAAGAATAAATGCATGCTATGGGGTTAGTCATTATATTTGTTCATCTTTAGAACTATTAAAGTTTTCCTACACTGAAGCAGTATTAATAAACTACTTTATAGATAGTAATATTTCATTCATCTTATACTTCCTATTTTTCTAGTATAACACATAAATCCTTATAAAAACAGTGACTCTGTAAGTAAGCTCACATTTGTCACAAAAATAGATGAACTTCTCCAGGCATTAGATAGCTTTTATTTATCTGCATGAACTGTATTTTTTAAACTTATTTCAGAATGTTAATTCCCAAGCTGTATAAATGTATCATTAACAGTATTGACAACATCTCTACATGGTTCTGTATTTCATGGATACTATTTAAAGTCTGTAGAACTGTATTTTCTTTCTTGAAGAGAAACAGATCTACATTCCATTTGGGGAAATGTGACCAAGATTTTGTGCTGCCTGCATAGTATCCATAATGGTTTGGAAGTGCAAAGTAGAAAACACCAGGCAGCATCTATGCTTGATAAGAAAGACAGTGATTGCTGTTAAACTGGATGAAGAACAAAGCCAATCTTCCTGTATGAATTAATTCCTAGGATCACTTATTCAACACTTCCCCTATCTCCCAAAAAGTACAAACTGTGAATGGTATCTAATGCCCATCAGCAGTACTCGAGCAGCTTAATATTTAGCAGCACTGAAAGCTGTTGTTTCCTTCCTGTTCCTTTGTTTCTTTTTTCCTGAACTCACTCTCCTCTTTCTTTAATAGCCTATTGTTGTGCGGCATCATTGGGTACACCGGAGACGCCAGGAAGGGAAATGTCGACAATGTGGAAAAGTAAGGAAAACAATGCATATGTGTAACAAGATCTTATGAAATTATATGTATTTGATAGAAGAGAGGAGAGATTTGTTTCTAGAGGAGCTAAGCTAGTATGTAGCTGGTAAGAAACTATATTGGACTTGTATCTTCGCAGAAGTTTCTGCTTCAGTTCTGTTTATTTTTTAGCCTGTAATATTCTTAATTCTACTAAATAAAAATAAAAAGATACTAAGTACTAAGTTTTATAAACTATTACCTTTCTAATTTTGATAGGTTTTACCATATAGGGTTTATATTGCCTCTGGATCACACTTCCAGAGGTGATTCAGTAGGTTTCCAGAACTTTGGTTTTTATTTATTAAATTTAGAAATTTCCATTTCTAAATTTCCCCACATTTCTCCTCATAGAGGTGAAGTTCAGAAGCATATGATTGAAGGACATTTGTGTACAAAATTTGTAAATGTATTTCTGTTGCAAGAAATGCAGCTATTATTATTTAATAGATATTCTGCTTTTCACTGTAGTGTAAAACAAAGAAAAGCTAGTAATTTTCCCCCTTCTCTTTTTTTTTCCTTCATCTGTGCAGGGTTTTCAGCAGAAATTTGCCTTTCACAGCAAGGAAATTGTAGCCATCAGCTGTTCCTGGTGTAAGCAGGCAGTGAGTGCAGCATGTATTTGTTTGCCAAGATACTCTTATCATGCATAAGTTTCTCTTCCATTTGCCCTAGAAAACAACATGCTACGAACTGATTTTTTTTATTTTTGCATCATGATTTTGTACAAAATTGTGTTCATATATATGCTTTTATCAACATAGGTTTTTGTAAGCCATGCTTCTCCTTTCACGTAAAAAATAAAAAACTAGGGCTGAAAAGGGATTTGTATAGTATGGGGAAAATGTGGAATTAAAATAGACATAATCTTTGCTTACTAGTGTCAATTGGGACCAGCAACTCTGTTCCTAAGTGCCACAGTCATAAAGTGAAACTTCATGTGACTGTGCCAGACTTACAAACTCACTTCTGCTTCCATTGTTAAGCAAATCACTGCAGTCATTAAGCAAGATATCACATGACAGCAATTTGCAATTTCACTTCTATGTCCTTTGTTAATTCTATTTGTTGGAAGCTGGTCGTGAAACATACAAATGGCAATCATATGACCCTGGGATGTTGTAGTGGTTGTATATGTGAGGACTGGTCACAAGACTTTTTTTTCATCCAGGGTAATTTTGGACGGTTATTAAATGAGGTACTATAGTTGGTAAGCAAGGACCTTACCTAATACCTCCAGTAGTATCTGAGTTGCAGAAGTTAAGTCACTCACATTTTACTTTATTATATATTTCCTAAGAGTACTTTTAACTTGTCTGCTAGTAAGAAACATCTGAATGTAGACTTGGAGGACACTAGTATTCTTGAAAAAGACAATTTTTTTTTGTGGAGATGGATGGATAGAGAATGGGTGGGTAGGTAGATAGGTTAGTAGACAGACAGATGCAGAGCTAATCACTCTCTTTTATATTACTATTCTGACAGAGAAGTGCATTCAGAAATATAACTCCTGCATAAGGAGATACACAAAGAAATTTCCCACCTTCCTAGCATCTGAAATAGTGCCATCTTTTCCACCATCTCAGCAGTCTTCCTATAAGGGTTCAGACAGACAAAACAGGAACCAGAGGTTCTCAGTCCAGGCCAAACGTACAACAGCTGTCACCTTCAAAGCTACTAAGCACTGAGCCAAGTTTCTGGTTATTCAGTTGGGCAAGAAGAAAATTTAAGTTAAAACTCCTAAAGAAATTTTTTTTACTTCTTTGCATAGCAGTGGGTAAGAGACTGTTGCATCACAGCTTTGTTAGAGTCTGCTCTAAATATTCAAATCTAATTGAGCCAGGTCTGAGAGTCTTCATCTAAATCAAGTCTAGGTATTGCGCTAAGCCGTGAAGTCCCAGGAAATGTATTCCAAGCCTAGGATGAGAAGCCTAGCACTTCCATATGATTTCCAAACCTTTCTGCTTATAAGAGTACACTAATCCAGCATTGGAAACAGGTTTATGGAGGCAGAGATTGTCCTTAATCTGTTCTGTTCTTTTGCTTCTTTTCAGTATCACAGTAAAGTTTCATGCTTCATGCTGCAGCACATTGAAGAGCCCTGTTCGTTGGGGGCACATGCTGCAGTTGTCATCCCCCCCACCTGGATTTTGCGTGTCCGGCATCCCCAAGTATGTTGCAATTTTAGGATTCTTTCATCCCAGTCCAAATCCCTCTCCTAAATCCTTTAGTCCTCACTTAGGCCCAGGCCCTTCAACGTGTGTCAAGAGTAACATTCCACATTCCCAACAGAATTCAGCAGTTGCAGTCCCAACACATTTGGTGTGAGGAGGAGGTACTTTAAATCATCTCCTGATTTACTGGCTTGTTCTTTCTGTCCCTCTCCCTCCTCTTTCTCTAGAACCCTCTGAAGTCAAGTAAGAAGAAGAAAAGGACTTCCTTCAAACGGAAATCCAGCAAGAAGGGGCCTGAGGTCAGAGATTAAGACTAAACTGAGGAAGATATAAAGAACAAAATGCAGAACAGGCAGCCTAAAGAAGCAACAGGAAAAAATTCTAGGAAATTGGCTAATGCTTTTTGTACTTTTGTGTGTTAATTAACTGGACTGGTAGGGGGAAAATATATCTTTTAATGCTGAACTGTTCTGTTCATTTTAATTTACTAAATTGCCTCCTTTTTAGTCTTGGGCCATCACTGCATATATGCTGCCTGGAAGCCATTCAGGCAAGTGAGAGTAACCTGACTGAAAAGTAGAGCCCTCTCATCTTTGCTCAGTGCAAAGAAGTGTCTTATCCCAGCCAGATCCTAGAAATGCAGTAAAACATTTGTAGACTAGTAACTTTTGCTAAACATTGAGGAAAAATAGTTCAACAGAACTGAAGCAAATTGGACATGCCATTTAGCACAAAGGGGAATAATGTATGGCTCTCCAGATGTTACTGGACTTTCATCCCCATATCCTTTACCAGTGGCCATGCTGGGATGAGGCTGTTGAAAGTCATGGCAGGGTCCTGTTGTCACACCTTGGTTATTATATTAAATACTAAAAGAGGAAATCTCTTCATCCAAATTTGCAGTACAGCTGCTTGTAGACAGTGACAAAAATTAAACATTCTTTATAGCTATGTAGTAAAAAACAACAAAGGATATTGTCTGGTTCCAGAAAGTACTAAGAATGCTGGTTGCTGGGAACAGGTAAATATCAGTGTACTCATGTTTTATTGATAGGCATTTCTACAATGTCTAATTGACTAATTTGGACAGAGAAAACTGAACTGGATAAGACTGATCTTATTCAACATCCCTATTATGTTTTTAAATATTTCTAGCTCCACTCAGATATGAAGATCTATGGATGTTTTGCTCTTTTACACCGGAGAGTCCAAAAGGAGACTGTTTACTGATTAGAACAATGAGAATTGAAGCCCAGGAGAGGACAGGTGGTGGGCTGGCTTTACAGTAGTTGAAACTTTTAGATTGTCATAATTTACATGATTTTTGTTCTTATTTTTATAGACAAAAAGGCAAGATACCCTTTCCTACAAAAATAAAACTCAATTATTTCTAATATTTCCATTAAAATAAATCTAACACCTTAAGTCATGTGTACTGTTCCATTTTTGTTGTCTAAGTTACTAGGAAGTTAGTAACTATACCAGCATGCATTCAATGTAAATCCCATAAGTAAAACCTCTGATTTTTTACTTGGCATTCTGTAATTCAGGACATCTTTTTCAGGAAGGAAGATGGAAACCTTTTGTTATCAAACCCATCCCAGCACCTCTCATGAAGCCTCTGCTTGTGTTTGTGAATCCCAAGAGCGGTGGGAATCAGGTAAAATTATTTATATGAAATTTTTTCTCACATACCCTTGGCCCTCCATTAGCTTTGTCAGCATATTTCCTTTACTTCTTTTCTTTCATTGTTTTAGGGAACAAAAATATTCCAATCTTTTATGTGGTACCTCAACCCTCGGCAAGTTTTTGATCTCAGCCAAGGAGGTCCCAAAGAAGCGTGAGTAACAATTAAGAAGAGTCTGAACTTCACCCAAGCACATTTGTCATTTCCAACTGACACAGACCTGAAACTATTGGAAAAATATTTATTATATTTGCCTCTTGCTTTGCTTCTAAAATTGGCATTAAGGTTAGAAGAGTATTTGACGACTTGATGAGGTGACTTTGTTGAAATTCTGCATGTAGATCTCAATTCAACATAACTCAGATCCCCATGGAAGCTATTTTGAACTTTAATGCTGTCATTCATGTTGTCTCCTATGCTGTAGAATAGTGCCCATTTAAAAAATAATAGCCTAAGGGAAAAATACTAAACGGATCCCTTAGAAGAATTGAAACTCTTTTAGCTTGAATCACTCTACAGGATTATTTATTCTTTCTCCTTCCCTTTTGAGTAATATTTTTCCCCTAGAAATCTATTATGTACAGGAGCCAAGAAGGAACAATTGTTTCCTTTCATATCTTGCATGCACATGCCCTTATGGTTAAGGGAGTTAGGGGAGCAGGGTTGGTTAAAAAAAACGGTAGAAGTTGGTCAGAGTCCCTGAAAACTAGAAGCAGCTGCTTTGTGAACTGCATCTGGCTTTTTGCACTGGAACTTCCCCTTCCCTGATCTAGATGGTGCTCTCTGTTAAATATTAAGCACAGTATTGAAAATACCCTTAAATCTAAAATCTACTCAGAGAGAGAACACATACAGTTCAAAACACAAATCTTATTCCCTGTTAACTCACTTTTCATTACTGGTCTTGCAGCTTCTTTCAACCATGTAGACAAAGCTGAGGAATTATTCTAAAGATAAATATTTGTTAATTATTTCTTACTGAGTCCCTGCCTCATATTAAGTCTAATTTTTAAAACTATTATATGGAAAAGGGGCACTTGTGATGTTTTTGGGGGATGGGGTTCAATAGACAAATATAATGCTTCCTCTGGGTTT
>JANHZU010014537.1:0-13933 GCA_032468055.1 Acrochordus granulatus | reverse complement strand
GTACATAAATAGAAGATAGGCAGGCAGGTGAGTGGGTGGGTGGATGGCTGGCTGGATATGAGGTAAGTAGGTAGCCAGGCAGGCAGGCAGGTGGACAGGTAGGAGACAGATAAACAGGAAGGGGGATAGACAGACAGACAGATGATAGATTGGACAGACAGACAGACATTGCAAAATGTGTGCGCTTCTGCCTCTCATTCTGGCTCTGTAACGCTCCCCCCTTAGGGAAGAAGGCCTACCTAAGGGCCACCCCGCCCAGCAAAACTAGTTTTTGACACACCGGAGCTCTCTCCGCTTGTGGTCTGCAATGGCCCCAGGTCGGACGGACGCTCCTTGTGTCTTTTGGTCCTGAAGAGTTTGATCTGGCTCTCAGATCCTGGAAAGGGAAGCTTTGCTTTGGTGCTTTCTGTACTGAAAGAATCCAAGATAAGCAACACCAACCTGGGCTAAGGCGGTTTATGCAATCTCCGCCCTGCGCATATGTGAGTTATTCAATCTAGGCGATGACCTTTCTCCGTGCCAAGGCTGCGAAGGGGTGAAATGGAGCATTTCAGGAAGGATTTTTATCAGGGAGCAAAGAACAGAAACTCAGGAGGCACCGAACAGCCCTCAGGATCTGTTCATCTTCCCAGAAAAATGTGGATCCAGAAATCTGAAACGCGAGGGGGGTTTATTTCTTATCTTTTGCAAAAAAAAAAACAAAACCCAAAACTTCCCACTGTTTTCCCAACAGACTAAAGGTCCTGGGGGCGATGCTTGTCTCTGATTCACAGCCGAGGGAGGCAGCGTTTGTCTGCCGTGGCCATGTGGCTGGCGTGACTAGACGCCGAGGCGCATGGAGCGCTGCTCCCTTCCCACCAATTTAGGCGGTACCTATGCATTTTTGCATGCTTAGGCGGTACCTATGCATTTTTGCATCCAGGAGCTGGGGCAAATAATGCGAGCTCGCCCTGTGGCACGGCGCTTGGGTCTCGAACACGGGCTGCCAACCTTCTGGCCGACAAACCCAGCGTCTTAACCGCTCCAACCAGACCTTTTAAAATCACGAGAATAGGCACAGACACTTGCAGAAATATTGGGCAAACCCAGGACAGCCTTCCCAAGCACAGATGCTTGACCTCTGAAGCCAGGCGTTCTCTTTCTAACCCAACCCACAAAAATGTTCTGCCTGGAGCAATTCTGGGAAATGTCAAGGCTGGATTTTATCAGATGGCGGCTTTCTGACCGGGAGTGAGCAGCTTTTGCATCTGGCAAGGAACAAAAACCGGTTCAGCTCGGAAGAAAGGGTCCACCCCATCTCCATAAATACAAAGGACTTGTTTTTGGCATGCCAAGAGTCAAAAGTTCAGCCTGTGCAATTCTCACTTAAGATCGGAGAAAAAGTTTAAGCAAAATTCCAGGAAAGCCGAGAAAAGATTCCCATCAGAAAACCTTGCTCAACTGGTGAAGGGATTCATAAGCAGTTGGACCGCCACCGGGAAATTGACTGTGGCAAGGGATAATTTCCAGCAGATGCTAGAGGTGTGGGAATCCCAGTCTATAATGCTTCTCAGTGCTTTGGCAACTTTAAGATATCAGCACTTCAACTCCCAGAATCCCCCAGCAAGGCTGGCTAGGGAATTCTGGGAGCTGAAATCCACTCATCTTAAAGTAGCCAGGACTGAGAAACACTGAAAGATCAGCTGGTTGATCGGCTAAGTTCCAGACCGAACACGCCTTTGACGAGTAGGAAAAACTCCCACAGATCAAGAAGGGACATTTTTTGGTGGCTTCGTTCTTTTTTCATCCAGTAAGTTAGGTTTTATTTACTGTACTGTAAATAAACCTCTCTCTCTCCAAAGTTTGCAAATCCTTTTCTTGAAGTCCCTTTGCAAACCAGTTGAAATTGGACTATCCAAAAACTAAAGGAGAAATCTTTGTAAGACCTCAGTTTGGTGGTAAGTGATCTTCTTAAAGGACTTGGGGGGGTGCAGAGAGAGACCCAGAATAGATTATGGGGTAAAACCATAAATTCGATATAAGAGAGCAGATCTAACTAGGAAATATTATAAACCGTAACATAATATTTATTGCCTGGTTGACAGGTTGTCTTTAGTTAGTGTCCAAAATTGGGACTGGCAAGTCAGTTGTTAAGTGAAGTGGTCGCTAAGCGAACCCCCAACTGTACTGAAATCAAGGTTTATCTTAAAGTTGCTAAGGTTGAGAAATATTGCAGTAAAATGTAATTGGTTTTGAAAAAAAAACTTTCTAAAGCCTTGATGAGCACATTTAAAAACTTTTTTAAACTTTAAAACCGTAAAGAATTTTACAAATACACCACCAGCTTGACTGGTCAATAATCCTTTGGATGGGAGTGACTAATTTATTTTCTGTTTAATATCTTTCAATCCACCTATCTACTTAAAAAATACGTAGACTAGTGGATCGAAGTTTCCCTGAATCTCGTACCTTTGAGCATTTTTTAACCAAAAATGGCTTTGGAGGATGGGAGCTGCAGACTGCATATTCAGACTGCCCCGATGGGGAGAGATAAAATACAAAATAAAAGCGTTTCTGTAGTTTATTTTCAGTGGCCAGTCGAGAAAAGAGAAAGAAGAAAAGTGCTGTCTTTTGTAGGGATCCTGATTTAAGACTGGCAAATGTTTATCTTGCATTATTCTCAAAAAGGGCCTTTAAGCTGAAAAAAAAAGAAAATGGATGGAGAAATAAGAGGGGGAAAAAAGGATGCCATAAAAAGGGACTTTGGTCTTTTCTCCTTGAGGGTTCCATTATCAGCCCAATCTGGGCAGAGACCAGAAGATATGCAAGTGCGGAGGGCAAAATCCAAGATACACACCACAAAGCCGTTATAGGAGGAAAACCATGTTTGTTTATGGTAGCCAAAATCAGAAGCAGCAGCCTGGAAACTCATCAATCTTATTAAAAGGCAACAACCGCAGCTCGCAGACCCATCAGCAAAACCCCAAAGGAGAATCTCGCGAAAGAGTCATCATAAGAAAACAATGACAAACAAGAATTTAAATCTAATTTAAGGGTAGCCACAGCATCGATCCGAGGAAGGGAGCTGCCGTCTTCGAAAGCTGATGCCTATTTGTCTTTTTTTTAGCCAAAAACGAGGCAACTGGAACGCTGATTTTTGCAAAACGGTGAGGAACCCTTGTAGGATGAACAAAAAAATACAACCCGCGTCTGTAAACCTCGCAATACAAGTTTTATGTGGTGGGAAAGGAGGAGTCTCTCCTTGGATTCTCGGGGTGTGAAAGGGAATTCTGCTTTAAAACGGAAAGTCTTTGGGATCTGCGGCAGAAGGGGAAGCAGAAGATCACCACCGCCCGGCCTCAGAACAATCCACGGACCAAGGGTGCACAGCCCACGGCCTGAGGGTCTCGTGCGCCCCTGGAGAGCCAGTGATGCGCCCGATAGATTGTAAAGAATATTAAAGAGCAAAGCAAGTTTGTTGTTGTCTGGAGGCTGAGTCGGGCAACTGGACTTCTTCTCTTTTTGGTTCGAGACGCTTTGCTGCTCACCTCCAGGCAATTCTACCTGGACGACTGAGAATCTTCATCAGAGTCCGCTATTATATGCATTAATTGTACTATAAATTTTATATGCAGCCCAAGACAATTCTTCTTCACTCAATGCAGCGCAGGCAAGCCAGGAGGTCGGACACCCATGCCATGAACCACCGGTGGGAAAGGTACACAGACTTGCCCCGGGTCAGGTGATCTGCTTAACTCCAGCATCCTTACATTCTTCTTTTGGTAGACTGCCTTGAGACACAGAGGCTCTTTTCCGCCACCCAAGCAGATCACTGTCCCTAACCTCTTGCCCATTCCTCTCTCCAACCTGGGAAAAATCACCCATCCATCTAACTTAGGTTGCATCTCCCCCTTTGACACCTTCTGTATTTTTCGGACAGAGGGTCCAGCAAAGAGGCACAAGATTGGGGTCTTCATACTGGACAGGGGGCTGCAGGCGGTGCTTAAGCTTCTGGGAAGAGCTGTGCTGCTGCTTTCCGTGTTTGCTGACTCAAAAAGTGAGCAGCTGTGCCTTGAATAATGCTCAGGAAAAGGGGGTGCACAGAAGCACCCCAGAAGATCCATTGCCTAATTCTATAATCCCCCCTCCGATTTATAAAGGTGATCAAGAGTGGGGCAACTCTGCTCCTCCACCTCAAACTGTGATTTTTTTTTCTTTTCGGTTTTGGTCACTTTCTCCCCCTTTGTCGCCCACCGGTCTTCTCTGCGCCCCATATTTCCGGCCACCCCTCTCTCCCCCCTCTTCTGGGTTCACACAACCTCTCCCAGCCAAAAGGAAACGATCCGGTTTGCAGCTTGCTCGGGAAGCGCGGGTCCCTGCCAGCGAAGGCACCGCTCCAACGGACGCGCGTCCAGATTAAAGGGTCCTGACTAATCGCTTAGGAAGCCGGGAAGGAACGGGCCGGGTTCGAGGTCGTTCAGACGACCCGCCAGAGCAAGCTAAAAGTCGCCCCGAACCGCGAGTTGGGCGGCAGAGGAAGGTAACGTAAGGAGATAAGAGAACGAAGGGCACGGCTTGGCTTCCGCTCGATCCGGCGCTCGTGCGAATGAACGAACACGAGTCAAGCCCGCCTCTTCCCCTGCCGTTCGCTCCTTCCTCCCGGCCCGACGCCCGCTTACCACGGGGCCGCCGATCTTGACCAGCACCCGGGCCTCCTGCCAAGCGCCGGCGGGCAGAAGCCGGCGGAGGCTGCGGGCGCACCGGGCAGCGGCTCGGCCATCGCGCCCTCCGCGGGGTTCCAGCGAACCCACGGCTGGCCGAGCCGCCCTCCCCGCCTCTCTGGACCTCACGCCTGCTGTGCGCATACGTTGTACATGCACAGACATTCACCGTGCATAAATATACACGCACAAATGCACATACATCATACGCATGCTCATACGCATACACATTACATGTGTGCATCAATGACTATCCTCATTAATCCAGGTCTTGATAAGTGGCAAAAATTGCAAAAATCTGCAAAGCTCCTTAAAAAGGCAACTGGACATTAATTACCAGAAGTTATTGGGGACGTGTCGCCTTCTATCCGGGAGGCTTTTTCAGTCCATCTGAGAATGAAAAGGAATGGTCGGGATGCACGTGCTGCCTTGGAAGAGTGGGGGACCGATGGACAGCCAGCTTGGGCTCCGGAGCAAAGAGGAGGGGACCTGGCGGGTGGGGGGGGGCTTCATCCAACAGGGTTGGGAAAGAGGCTGCTGAATGCTGGGGAGCAGGAGAACTCCAGCCCCTTTGGAGAGGTGCAGCATCCCTCCAGCTTGGCTGCTGGCTTCAGGGAGCCCTGGACGAATTGCCTCCACTGGGGAGAACTTTGCACGGGGCAGGGGAAGTCGGACCATACCTGCAGGGGACTTGGGTACATGCCGAGAAGCTTGCTTCTTTAATTCTGTTTTTCTTAATTTTTTTCATACTTTTTCTGGAATCTTCTTTCTTTTTCTTGTTTTTATAATTTTTCATTTTACCTTTTCTTGCTGGAAAAATATGGAATAAAAATTACATATGTTCAAGACACCCATTGGCAAGGCTACAACAGCGGGCTGCATCGCTCCATCTGTCCTTCTCCGATAAGGCTTTGCACCCGCCATTGTCTGTCCCCAGAAGTCAGGGCATGGCAAATATTTGCTCCGTCATTCTGCGCATAATCCAGGGGGTGTCCCCCCAAGCCAACTTCTCAGCTTTGTTTGCTGAGAACAGTCTGTTTTTCGCCCCCCACCCAGATCCCTGGCTCTCCCTGCCGCCCATTTCTGCCCACCCGACCAAAGGCAGACTTGCGTTTCTATCTCTGTTCTGCCGAGGCTTACAAGGGACATTTTGCTTCCAGTGCAGGGTTGGACCTGTCACGTTCACAGCCTGGTCCTAATATTTAATTTTTGTAGTTGCAGCGTACACCAGGGACAAAAAAAATGCCTGCAAGGCTCCTGGTCCCTACCTGCCTTTAATTTTTATGTCATTTTTTTAAAAAGAATATGTGATATTTGGTTATTTGCCCCGCCAGTCATTTCCCTTGTTGGGACTAAAGGCCTAGAGAGATCGGTCCAGGGTAATCTCTCCCCAGCCTGGCCTTCAGGGTCATCCAACGTGCCCCCATCTCTGCTGCTGGTCTTCCTCCTCTTCTCCTTCCCCTTCTTCTTTCTCTTCTCCTTCTCCTTCCTCTTCCATTTCCACTTCCTCCTCCTCCTCTTCTTCTTTTCCTCCTCCTCCTCCTTTCTCTTCTCCTCCTTCCTTTTCTTCTTCCACTTCCTCTTCTCCTTCCTATCCCTCTTCTTCTTCCAGTTCTTCCTCTTCCTCCTCTTCTCTTGTTTCTTCTCCTTCTTCCTCTTCTCCTCCTTCCTCTCTTCTTCTTCTTCCTCTTCCTCTTCTTCCTCCTCTTCTTCTTCCTTTTCTTTGCCTTCTCCTCCTCCCGCCC
This sequence comes from Acrochordus granulatus, assembly GCA_032468055.1. Classification (NCBI taxonomy): domain Eukaryota; kingdom Metazoa; phylum Chordata; class Lepidosauria; order Squamata; family Acrochordidae; genus Acrochordus; species Acrochordus granulatus. The sequence goes on along the minus strand of JANHZU010014537.1, from coordinate 7,488 downwards.
TTCCTTTCTCACAATTATGGATTCCTCCCAAGAGCCAAGTCTTCCAATAATGTGTCCAAAGTAGGATAATTTGAGCCTGCTCACATGAGAACTTTGGTTGACTTGCTCAATGATCTGTTGGTTGGTTTCCTTGACTGTCCACAGTCTTCTCAGGAGTTTTCTTCAGCACCAAAGCATCAGTACTTTTCTTTTCCTGATTCTTCAGAGTCCGACTTCCTCTTCCATAGAGGATCACAGGGAAAACCATGGCTTGCTCTATGACGTATTTCTTGACTGCTGGTTCCTTCACTGGACAACCACTCTTCAGAAGATATCGTTTCCCATCTAACACATGCCGCTTCTGCGATTATTATTTTCTGTTGGTGCTGGAAATGTGAATAATAACTTCCTCGGATCACCCAGTGGATGCAGTGAGATGAAGTTTGATTTCCAAGCGAACGTTTGATCTTAATTTACGCAACCGGGTCATTTATTTCTTTTCATGTGTCTCATCTCTGGAGAATTCTCTCACGCCACAGTCACCAGCCCGGGCGCATGTCCATCCACCACAGTGCACCACCCTATCCAGGTCACATGGCACCGACCCTCCCAGGGCAATCCTCATATCCTATGAGCCCTTGCACCTGCAGGCAAGGTGGCATGACGTCACTAGGCTCTTCCCCCATTGGCCAGCATGGAAAAAGAGGCGTGGCTAACCTGCTTTGGCCAGGCAGGGTTGGGGGGGGCTCTGTGCCGTCAGACATCGGCGGTGAGTTTTGAAATAAGGCAGCTTCCTTTTACTTATTTATCCAATTTCAGATACTGCCCGGCTCACTCAGAGAGTGCACTTTGGGTTCGTTCTTTCTCCTTAACTTCTTTTTTTCCTGGAAGGCTCAATAGGGAAAAAGTCTTTAAGTAGTCTCACCACCCTACAGTTACTCTTATTAGATTGCTGTCTGATCATATTTATTTTTATTTATTCGTATTTATTAATATATTTTATTCATTTGTTAGATTTTTTAAAAATCTTGCCTTTATTACCTTACTAGACAACCTGTGCCCCCTTGGTCATCGTTCAGAGATATTTCCTTCCCTAAACGGAAAGACAGAATGGTGATGGGCAGGCAAATACGTTGGAGAACTGGAACGACTTCCGGCTTCCTGTTGGCTTCCCCATTGAGTTTCCTTGTGGTAATCAGGCACGGTCAGCCAAGGAGGGTGCCCTGGACACTTCCTTCCCTTCATTTTTCCTTTCCTCATCCCTCCTCTCCTCCTTCATTCGTCCCTTCTTCACCCTCTTCCTTCCTTCTCATCTTTTTCCTTCTCTCATCTTCCTTCCATCCTTCCTTCCCATATTTTTCCCTCTCATCTTCCTTCCTTCCTGTCTTTTCCCTCTCTCCCTCCCTCCCTTCCTTCCCCTCTCTCCTTCCTTCCTACCTTCTCATATTTTCCCTCCCTCACCTCCCTCCCTCCCTCTCTTCCTTCCTCCTTCCTTTCCTTTTCCACAGTGCTGGGTGGGGAAGTGAGTAAGGGATTGCATGACTGGCTGGGAAACTGTCACTGAATGTTGAAAATGAAGATCACTTGATTGTAGCAACAGCCAGCCAGCACTACCGAAGCAGCCACAATTCTCCAAGTTTCATTCCCTCGGGAGTCCCGGGTCCTGTAAGTTAGCCCATTTGGGGTACCTTGGTTCAAAAACCGCTGCCTTATGATGCACCGTTTTGCGCCATTAAACGTCATGACAAGAAGAGTTTTAATAGTATGCTAGGTAACCAATTAGCTGGTGAGTCATCTTTTCAGAGATATTTCCTTACCAGATTCCTCAATAGCTTCAGCAGTGGCAGAGCTGCTAACGTACTGCAGAAATTCTTAAAAATTCAGGGAAATTCAGAGATACAAAGTCTTCAGCAATGGTATAATGACCATCTGTAATTATGTCTCAGTCTCTTTATTAGGATGCAATCCAAAAATATGTCGATAAATATATATGTAGATAAATAACTCAAGACAGTGAACAAACATAATACTCCTTCCTCCTGTTTCCCCCACAGTATTTAATTATTCACTTAAATTTATATCGTTATGCTTTCTTTTTATAAAGTAAATTCTTGCTTTACACACATATATAAGCATTATAAACGTACCGCATATGTCTCCGTGTGTATTTTTTACTTTTCGAATAATTAAAATATTTATATGCCTCGAGGACGTGAACGTAGCTAATACTAATACAGGTATATGGGTAGTGTTCCTTTCGTGACCACAACTGGGAGCAGTGATTCAGTCGTTAAGTAAAGCCGCCACTAAATGAAGCCACAACAGTGCTTACAGGCCGACTTGCGGTTCCCTTTGCTTCACAGACCTGAGAAGATGGTAAACTCAAGGATTGGTTGCAAAGTTACTTTTTCACGATTGGCCAAATACTGAACGGTTGCTAAATAAGACGGTTGCTAAGCAAGGACTTCTGATAAATAGACAACTCTGCCGGATTTATTGAATCTCATCCATTATGAGGAACTGTAGGAGCTAGTTTATTAAATGCATTAACTTCTTTTAGTTACTCCCCAAACCATGCACACACCCCCCACCGGCCCTGAGCTCTACAGAGCTTACTTAGGAGGGGAAAAAAGTGAACAAACCCACTTGGGAAGCCCCTTGATGACTAAACGGTGCAAATGAAGTCAGTGGAAGCTCTGCCAACTGAAAGGAGTGACAGCCACCAGACGTGTTGCACCAACACTGGAAACAGCGCACTGGGATGCAATTTGGCTCTCAGCAGGTGTCAGAGGAACTGTACACCTTTGCCCCTTCTTATGCCATAAATGTGGATATTCATTAACACCCCTGGGTCAAAGTAGCATTCAGAGAGGGGAACCGGCTGCCCAGAGCCTCACCAAAGACCCACGAGCACATTTCTGTCCCAGGAAGCTTTAGAACCCAGCATAGGATGAGATCCAGCGTAGGCTAGGATCCCATCTCAGTTTTTTTGGGCCTGAACTGAGGTAGGGAATAACTGCGACTGTCAGCCAGAAAAGCTGGCAATTCCTTGAATCCGGCGCACTGCTGCCCAGTCACACTCCGGGTCAGAAAAGGCGGACAATAAAACCCTTTATTCTGAGAATAGGCAAAGGGGGCACCCTCAGCTCAAAGAGGAGGGGGTTTCTTGATATATACAGCTCGAACATATCGAGTTGATCCATTGGTTCTAGTCAACCGACGCACTGCTGACGTTGCACACGTGGTTTGTCGACAGTTCGTGATATGCTTGGCGTGAGCCGTCCATGCTCACCGAAATATCCAGGACGTGAGGTTTTAGCATTATGCGGAGTTTCTGAGTGCTTTCAGTTGCGCGTGGCAGGCTTCAGCCAGTTCTTATCTTCCTTCAAGAGCATCCCAACCTACGAGAGGCATTAATCAAGAAACGTCGGGAATCAAAACAATTAAAAGCGCCTCCTGGCTGAGATGTCCTTAGGAGAACCTCAAGTCACCAGAGGATTATTCGTCGCAGGCCAAAGGTGTTTCGGCGTACTCATCCCCCTCGTCGCATCGGTCCGACCCAGCGTTCCTTGACCTCGGCTCCCAAACTTCCCCAGCCAGTCGTGTTTGTCTGTCTGCCCTCCCGTTGCGCGGTCGTGGGAGAAGCCCTCGCTTATCTGCCCCATTCCCCACGCAGCGCCTCTTCCTTCGAAGTCTCTCGTCCCTTAGAGCAAAGACAGTCCCGCATCAGCTCAAGAGGCTCAACCCGCCTCAAGAGCTGCTGATGCAGTTCTGCAGAGCAACCACTGAGTCTGCCCTTCGCGCATCTGCCTCTGTATGATTCGGTGCAGCAACCATGCAGGACGGCGACAGACTCCAACGTATAGTCGAGATCACCGAAAGCACAATTGCAAGGAACCAACCCTCCATGAGGACCTGTATCTTGAGAGGGGCAAGAGAAGGGCAGAGAAGACATCTGCAGACCCCCCTCACCCTGGACGCAACTTGTTGAGCCTCTCCCCTCTGGATGGCACCGCAGGGCGCTGCACACCGAAACAACCAGGCACAGGGGCAGCTTTTCCCCCCAGGCCGTCATTCATCTCAATACTTGACCCACACTGTGTGGCAGGACACAGTAATTACCGTCGCACAAGGGATTTAAAATTAATCAATTAATTAAAATTGAGGAAGTTCTGCCTCAAGTGTATACATACTTATCAATAAACCGTGGTCACAATTCTACACTTTCCTACACGTCCTTTTCTACGGGCTGCACATTTCAAACGCACGCTGTACTGGTGAAGACATAATTTCATTTATTTGTTTGCGTCGTTATTTTATTTCCTGTTTTGCAAGTCCGTTGAGAGCTGCTGGTTCCTTCACTGGACAACCACTTGTCAAGAGTGAGACAAGTTCCTTGCGTGCCTAACCGTGCTTGGCCAATAAAGTATCTGCATCTGAATCGAGGTCATTCCCACATACCACTACACCCATTTCTGTTCTTCTTTACGCCGATGATGCAGCCGTATCGCTCCCTAGAGACCTTCGCCTTAGAGCTCTATCACTTCACTGCTCTAAAAAGCACTTTGCAATAAATTACTCCAAAAATATTGGCAAATTCTCCGGAAAAGTGCTTTAAGGCCCCAGATGGACGGACAATTAAGAGTAAACCCCACGAAGCAGGTCAACACTTTTAATTAAAGATCAAGATCTCTATTTCGGTGCTCTACTTGTTCCTCCTGGCTGAGGAATTCTGGGAGTTGAAGTCCACGCATCTTAGGGCAGCCAAGGTTGGACGTGCCCGCCCTAAAGCTTTCTTTGCAATCACTAAATTGGAATTTTTTGCAATTTTAGTGCAAAAATTTTATTGCAAAGCATTCTTTGCAATCACTAAATCACTAAAGCTTGACCACCATTATTTCCCTGCAGTTCTTGAACTATGTTTGGGGTTAGTTTGGGGTCTGGGGTTTTATTCATGCGGGCGTTGATCAAGAGTCACCCAGCTTAGAAACAATCCAGTCAAACGTTTTGAAACATTTACGACAAATTCGACTTCCAATACTCTTACACAACTAAAATTGTGTTAAGCGCATTCCTCTTGGGAGATGATTAACACCTTGTCATGCTTGATTTTGGCTGAAGCACGTCTATTGGGGGACGTCCTTGGTTCGTCTCACCTTGCTGGATAGGTTCTCTTTCAACCTAGGACGTCAAAATCAGTGACAGTTTTGCATACAGCGAGTCCTTGACTTACGACCACAGTTGGGATCAGAAATTCCATTGCTAAGCGAGGTGGTTGTTAAATGAATTGTGCTTGATTTTACTACCTTTTTTGCCATAGTTGTTAAGTGAACCACTGCGGTTGTTAAGTGAATCACAATGGACCTCCCCAGCACTATTTACAACCCATTTTTGGAGTTATGACAGCTGTACCTCCCAGTCCCAGGATTGCATTTTGGGCACTTGGCAACCATTCCTCATGCATGCATGCATGCATTCATTCATTTATCACATTTCTATGCCGCCAATCTCCAACGACTCTTGGCAGCTTACAAGCATTAGATTTATGGCTTCTTGCAGCATCCCATGATCACGTGACCATGATTTTTGGCTTTTTTAAATCAGAAACCAATGTTTACTTCCAATTTCTGGCAAAAACAACCCATGAGCTAAAATGGATTCATTTAACAACTGTAGTGTTTGCTTAACGACCGTCACAAAAAAGTTATAAAATCAGGGGCTGTCATGTGATGACCTGCTTAACAACTGCCACAACTTATGACTGTTATTCCAGGCTCATTTATGGATCTGATATCTTCTCCAGGCTGGTGCCTTCTTGACCGGTTGGATTACAACTCCCATTCCAGTGGCTAGGCTGGCTCAGGATGATGGTTTCTGAAGTGTGCGTTTCTCCTCTGGATCATCACACTTTTCTCCTTCCGCAGCTGAGCATAACTGCATACCTCTTCTCCTCTTTCCCAGCCAAGAGTTGCAGAAGCGATGTTAGATTGCAGACGTTTGCTTGGCTATGATGATGGTTTATTCTATCCGAGGATAGATTGCATTTGGGCTGGATAAGGGCCCAAATCTGATCTCCTACCGGTCAGCAAATCCAATGTCCAGAAGGGAAAAAGATGAAGGTGGAGACCATTTAAATACTCTTCTGAGAGATGCTCCCTGGATTATTTTCACTTTTACAGTCCTGTATTTTTTTTCCTACTACAATAACATTTGTGTGCATATTACAAGCGCTGATGACGTTACCAAGTTGGGTAATGAAACGTCTGCAAGAAAACAACCAGACTCGGAGAGCACCCAGGACCCCACAGATTCCTGTTTATCCTTCCAAAGGACCTCTGCTTCTTTCAAATTCACCGTTTGCAATCGCCCATTGACGCAGCCAATTTTATCTCTTCTCAGCCAAGGAAAAGCACTGAGCTCTTTTTGGGAGCTGTGTTTTTCTACACATTGCTCGGATGTCCATCCGCTGATTTTTTGATTAAAAAAAAACAGATTTAGCTTTTCTTCAATTCAGACCAAGCATCCGCCACTCCTTTGGGGGTAGGGTGTTCAATTTATTTTAAGCAGAGAAATTAGGTCATGTTTCTGCTTGCGACGCTTTACCCCCCTGCATCTCCCATGCAAAAATCTCAAATTTGACCCTAGAGAGAAAGGCAGCCTCGCTCCAAAGATAAAACACGGGCTCCAAATCCCTGCTCGCCATGAGGACTAGGACCTTGAGCCAAACACTTGCTTTGAAGATTGCACCCGCTCTTCTGGGCAGTGCTGTTTTTAATGGACGGTGGATCTGACTTGGCAGACGAGATGAGTTTCATAACAGCTCCCGGGACCTCATCAGTATTTTGACCCCGTAAATCTTGGAAACTTCCCAGCAGCCCAAGTCAATCTCCCACCCGATGCGAGAAGTGCCAGATTTCTCAACCACCTGCTCCGCCCCGTCTTTTATTGGTTCTGGACAGGCTCTTCTGCTCGCTCTTTACCCAAAAGCATCGGTGCGGAGTGGTACGGGTCTGCTTAAAGTCCACCCCGCAGCAGATGAGGAGGTCTTGAGTTCAAGGAGAAGAAATCCAAGGTTGTTGTTTTTAAATCAAAGCAGCCCTTTCCCCCTCACCCCACAACCTATGGATTGTGATCAAGGGGCACCTGGCTTAGGGAAGCCCCCGCTCAGCACTTTAGCCGAAGAAGATCCGAAGCGTTCGGTTCTCCCTGGTTGCGGGAAAATATGCTGGCTGATTCCTTCCAATTTCTGGGAAGAAGCGAAGAAGATTTTGGTGATGGCTGCGCCATTGGTAAGTCTTCCGTTGGAAACTTGCAGCCCTTCTTGGCGCAGGTAACAACCCCCAAATTCACAATCAATGCAGTCTACCCTATCTATCTATCTATCTATCTATCTATCTATCTATCTATCTATCTATCTATCTATCTATCTTTATATGCCTGCCTGCCTGCCTGCCTGCCTGCCTGCCTGCCTGCCTATCTATCTATCTATCTATCTATCTATCTATCTAT